>JABSTQ010011120.1:0-139721 GCA_013358835.2 Ixodes persulcatus | reverse complement strand
CCCTATGTGTCCCTGTTCTACGGGCATTTCAAGTCATTATACCGAAGACTTTATTTCACGTTCCCCGCCCTTTGCAGTCAAGAGTCGGACCTCTTTCCTGTAACGAGCACCGTCTGGGGAGTTGTCTGCGAACTACAAATGAAGGTTAGCCAAACATGCCTCCACCCGTCAGAACACTTGACATCATGCCAATTTATCGTTTTTTTCCTTTTATTTTTGCTTTTTATGCTCTATCTATTTGTTACTCAAAAGTCCTTGACAAAATGAACGCAAATATAGGTACCGACAATGTTCGTTCAATGGGACGTTTTTTTTTTGTTTTTTTTTTAGATACATATTATACTAAAGAATCCTACGATATGGATCTTGTTTTGAGCAGGACGCATACCTGCTTGGCTGCCTTTCTTTCGTGACTCTGGTAATAGCCTCCAATACAGGAAGCTATGATGTGGTTATCCCGAGGCGGCCGTAGCGTTCAATCTTCAGGATTTTCTGATACCAGATCCTCAGGATGACGCGGATATCTGTCATTTATATCTCTTGCTACCTTCTGAGGCTGACGACCCGTCCGTCTCCAATTACCAAAAAACGCCTGACTGCGCGGATTATCCCTCGCTAAGCTGTAATGTCGTCCCGTTAGGAATAGACTTTATATTATGCCATGTGAAATACCAACAAGAAATTGGCCACAAATTCCATTTAAAGTCCTATAATGCATGGAATGCTGTTTGTAGGAGTGATTGTTTCATATGTTTGGAAGGCATTAAACAGTCGTTACGATACTGATGAACCTACTTTTATAAAATTTGTGGAGACTAAATTAGTGTCACATGACCTGGTGTGGGGAAGAGTGGCAAGTAGGGGGGCGGAAGTGCACATTAGGGGGAAAAGAAACAGGGGAGTGGAGAGGGATACATGGAAATGGGAGGCCGATAATGGGGTGCAGAGGGCAATGTAGGAAGGCGACGAGATTTTGGGAAAGGGGTAGTGTAAAGAAAGGAGAGAGTAATGGGAGAGGGTATTGGTGTGACAGGAAGTATATTTCCCCGCTCAATTTTGCGAAGAAACTGAATTGCAAAGTCACATGACCAAGAAGGAAGAGGGAGGGAGGACTCCATAGGAGAATGGGAGGAGATGGGGAGAGGGTAGAGTGAGCGAGGGTAAGGTAAGGAATTGGAGGTAGGTGGGGAGGGAGGAGAGATAGATAGGGAGACCTAACACCACCTAGAGTCAAGGCCGTAGCGCTTGGAGGCATGACGGCACCCACGTCAGACGGAGGAGCCAATTCTGGAAGTTTGGCTTTGCCTTAGGCTTCTTCTTGGGTTTCCCCACTTTTCTTGTCTTATTTCTTTTCGGACAGTCGGTTCTTTAAGCTCCGTAGTAGTCATAGTGCCGTATTCAAAATGTTGCTAAATATAATTTTCAGTTCACCTGTTTGTATAACTTCGTGTTTTTATAAAAAAAAATAATGATATATCGTTATTATATTTCTGAGCTGGCTTGCATCTTCCGTTTATGTCATGAGTGCAGGTTCGTCTCTAAGTGTTTCTGGTACGGCTTCTGAGTTCTGTTTCGGTTCTGGCTCGAGAAGCTGCACGAAGTCTCTCAAGCGATGTCGAGAGGCATCAATCGGCCTTTGTTTCAGGTAGAAATAACCAAATTTACCTATGGCGGTGGCTTGACTGCATGGACACCTTTAAGAGGTAAGAACGTTTTTTGTCATTTTTTTTTCCAATGAGAGAATACGCCAGTCAACTTCCTCTGGCCGTCGTGGTGTCGGGGTGGGCGTCCTGGTCCGGATGGTGACGACCGACGATGGTGCTCGCCCGATGACAACAGCCCCCGGGAAGTTGATAAAAAAAAAACACTAAAAGTTGTTCGATCCCGCTGAACACATTGCGACGATGGTTGGCTTTACAGTGGCCCGTGTGGCCACGTTGATTATGAAACAAAACTACTCAACAGTCATGAGTTAAAACTCCAAAATTATACGAAACAAAACAACTCAACAGTCATGAGTTCAAGTTCCAAAATTAAAACCCCGTACTTTTGTCCCCAGTCTCCCAAAATCGAATCGAAGCCAATCCCCCAGAATCCTCTCCGCACTCCTTTTGTAGGCTCGTAGGAGCCTCCTTTCCCCTCAGGGACCGACCAATCCCTTCAAATTTCACCACTCCCACGTGGTACACTGTTGCCCAATGGTTGGCGAGCTGTCAACCTGGCGCTCCAACGGCCAAATCCAAATTCCTTGTAGAATTGTCCTCTGCATTTTCCGCAGACTGGCCGGCGCCAACAGCTAAATTATTACCTTGGGTAAAAAGCGACAATTTGATACTAAGCGGCGAAACCCTCTATCTACAGGAACATTCGGTTAAAAACCACACGCAGCTCCAAGCGCGGGCTCTCTCCGCACCGAAACCCGAGACGTTTCTTAACGACCGCGGGGGAGGCTCTCCCACCTCGGCCGCGATGACCCCGCGGAAGCTCCCTCCAAAACGCCGAACCCGACATAGAAATTAAAAAAAAAAAGAAATCAACACCGACACAACTCCGGAAAAATAAACTTTCCTAACAAAAATCACCTTAAATAATAAGCAGGATTTCTCCGTACTTAACAACGCCATAGAATCACTTCTTTATATCCCTGTTTATCAAGACCTCCGTCTCTCGTTGGTGCTTCTAGCTCAAAAAAGGTTTGGTGTTCTGTTGATGTATGGGTAGAGGTTCGGTATAGCCATTCGACTGAGAAAGATGTAGGGCGATAAGGGATCAATATAGTGAAATAATAATTGTTTGAGTAGTAAAACCGCGTCGAACTCAATTCATTGAATTGACTTAGATTAACGTAATATTAGGAGCGGTCACCTCATATTTTATCCCACCCGACAAGTAGCTGTTAGTTTACAAAAGAAAGTTAACTTTCAAGGTGTGCGAGCGTCCTTTCACGGGCGATGACATAGTTCGAGAGGCTTGATATGTGGATAATGCTACCGGACACTTTCTCGGTGCCCCTTAGACACATTTCCGCCTTCGTGAAGAGGCAGTCCCATCGAAGTTCCTCGACTGTCCATCTTACTTCTCAAGAAAACACACCAGAAGGGAAGACCCAGAGCCGAAACGACTGCGTATAGATACTTCTGCCATGCAAAACAGCGTTGGCAGCATTCATTGAGACTTTTCGGAAGGAAGAAGCGGACAGGATTCTCAGCATAAACGACCAAGCTGTCTACGCGAGAAGCAAGCTCTCGAGGTTCTGGCATGCTATCCCAGGTAGCACCGAGTTCTGGGCCAAAAGTAGGCTTTCGTCTGGGCGTTTAGGGCATTAAAAAGCCCGAAAAAGCCAAAGTAGAGCCAAACCTGACCTTCCTTGGCAAGAGTCTGGGTATTTTGGCCCTAATTGGCCAAACAAGTGCCAAATTTAGGCTTCACTGCCTGGTAGTTCGGCTGTCATCTGGCATATTTGGGCCTAAATCGCCTAACAAATGCCAAAGTTAGGCTTACTGTCCGGTAGTTCGGCTGATATTTAGCATTTTTGGGCCAAAATTGCCAAACAAATGCAAAAGTTAGGCTTCACTTTTTGATAGTTTGGCTGTCATCTGGCACCATTGGGCCAAAATCGCCACAGATGTGCCAGAGTTAGGCTTAGTGGCTTGTAGTTCGGCTGACATCTGGCATCTGAGGGCCAAAATTGCCAAACAAGTGCCAAAGTTAGGCTTCACTTTCCTGTAGTTCGGCAGTCATCTGGCACCTTTGGGCCAAAATTGCCACAGATGTGCCAGAGTTCCTTGTAGTTCGGCTGAGATCTGGCATTTTTGAGGCTAAATCGCCAAACAAGTGCCAAAGCTAGGCTTTATTTTCTGATAGTTCGGCTCTCATCTGGCATCTTTGGGCCAAAACCAGAGAAATGCCAAACTTTGGCACGTCCCAAATACCGAAATTAAGCGTTGCTCTGGCAGTTATGGCTGAAGTATGGCACCAACTTTGGCGCTCCTCTGGCGGACCAGAGAAACGCCAAACCTTGGCATGCCCCGAATTCCCAGATTAGGATTTGCTATGGCTGTTATGGCTTAAGTATGGCACCAACTTGGCACTGATGAGTGCCATGGTGCAAAAACCTAACTGCGCAAAAGTTGGGCCCTTATGTTTGCCAGAACTTTGCCCAAGTTGGGCATTCCTCTGGCGTGCTGCCTGGGATCGAAGGCAATGAATCCCTCAGTTTAGTGCACATTGTTGAAGGTGAAGTGCCGTGGATCAAATACTCGATTGTTGTGAATGCTGACCTAACGCTAACATTCTGCATTGTGAAAACACCGGTCGAAAAATTGGGATTCAACCTGCACGTTTCAGCTGTGGCAAAGAGCAAGAAGAACGTGATGGAGCTCTTTGAGGACATCGAGAAGTGGGACAGCTGTAAAAGTCGTCACATACAAATACGTTGTTGTTAAACAACTGTAAAAAAGTGGGAGCTCCCAAAAATGCCTAATCAGCGCCAGCTTGTACCGAACCTCACGTTCAAACTGCTAACCAATGAACACACGAGCGAGCTGGTGCTGAAGCATGTGTTGTGGTCAAGCATGTGTTGTCGTTCACTCTACAACAAACGTCTACAACGTTTGTTGTTGAGTGAACGACAAGATTGTTGAAGCGAATGACAAATCTAAGATACGAAAAGCTGAACTCTGCGAAGCAGAACTGTTTTATGATAAATTCTAGTTTGTACATAATCATATTTAGTGTTTGCACATATACAGTGTATATACTGGAATGTAGACAATCATATAATGAACATCTTTCTACATAGAGTTTGTCCACAATCACATTTTTTTGTACATAATCACATAAAATGTTTGTACACGTGTCCTGTTTGTCTATAATGTAATGTAGATAATCATAAAAAGCAGATGCATTTACACATTATTTGTTCGTAATCATAATTTTGTTTTTAAATAATCACATACATTTTCGTATATAATGTTATATATTTTTTAGGACAGAAACACGTCCTCATTAAAACAACGCATATTTATGAGAATGATTTGTTTATGCTGTATGCCTCACTTCTCTTGGCTTAAATAAAAACCACGCTGAAGTATTGACAAGTAGACCAAAACAAACTTGTTTCTTGACGGAGAATTCACCCGCCATTTCCTCCCTTTGGCACAATACAGCAGCGCCTGTCTTCCGCCAACGCTCACACTCTTGCGATTTCTCTGGAGGCGCGCTAAGGCCTTGCGTTCATCTAGGACTAAGTGGTGGTGGATGGGGCGAAGAAATTGGTCTGTCACGTGACGAGTATTTTCCTGCTAAATTTAGCGGAGAAACATAACCTTTTGTAAATGTCACGTGACGTGGGTCACGGGACGTAAATTTACCCCACTAAATTTTGCCTGGAAACTGGATTGGTGTCTAGTTCACAAGAAGTTGATTTTGCCGCTATATTTAGCGGGTAACTGAAGTGTATAAGTTACGTGACGTAAATTTTCCGCTAAATTTAGCGGGGAAACTGAATTGGTGTTTTGACCACAAGACGTGAATTTTCCCCCTAAATTTAGCGGGAAACTGAGTTCACTATAGATCATGTGCCGACAATTTCCCCAAGGTCTATAGGTCACGTGGAGATACTTTGCCCGCTCAATGAAGCGGAAAATGCACTGACGGACGGACAGACGGACGGACAAAATTTTGGAAATTCGGGGGGGGGGGGGGGGGGGGTAGCGTTAAAAAGCATTTCAGGCTTGAAAACTTTGTGTTGTATTTAGATTTTTCTATCAAACCAACATTTTCAGAAACGCATTTTCTCAGAATTATCTCACCCTTCCAGGCACCATGTCTAGCATCGCCAGGTCCTCTTTTGCGCCGTTTTTTATTTCGTTTTTTTTTTCTTGCTCTGGAGTTTCTTTTGCACCTGGCGAAGTCTCCTCGGAGCATCTCGTACCTATCTCTCCTGGATTTTGTTTTTTTGTCTTTTTTTCAAGTTTGCCTTTTTCCTTCTGCACGTGCGTTGAGTGCATTGCGGAGCTCGCGGCGCTGGTGTTTGGATGCCGGCCAACTCCCTTCCACCTTGGCACGTTACATTTTCACTGCTAAATCAGAGTTAGCTTCTGTAAGGATGCCAAGGCGTATGCGAACCTCATAATATTACTGCCCTCTGATTTTTTAAACGCGATGTGATGATACTTGGCTTTTACTGAAGTCACCCCAGTGATTGTGGTGGCCTTGTTGTTGAGCGCGTATAACTTCTGCATCTCACATTTCCCACACCTGAATGTGTTTTTTCTTTCTTGGCAATGAAAAGTAGGAATGACCACTAGCATGGAGCGATGACGTCACATGGAAGCCATGTATTCCCCATCTTACGGGGGAGCTTCACCACTTTTAACACAGAATGTATTTATGAGCTATATTTGATGGAAAAGTGTAACACTCGAGTATGACAAAAAAGTGTTAAATGACGGAAAAGACAACATAAAGGATGCGAGGCCCGTAGCCCGCAATTAATAACCATCCGAATTATATAGATGGTATAATTAGTGATAATAATAACTAGGAACGAAAAGCAGAAACCACAAAGGTTCACCAAAGAGCTCATCGGGAATCGAACCCCGGACAATGCGAACCGTAATCCGTAATCTTTGCTCGATGCCACCGGTAGATGAACAAGGGCGCAAGCAACATAACTAAATGTGACTTGCCGCCGACGGTCTCCTGCAGTAGCACGCGACTGCCCGCGGCGAGTGATACCAGCATACTTGGTTCAGCATACTTGATTGAGCATGCTTAGCGCACAGGTGACCATTGGAGGCGAGTGTTACTAAGTTCAACACACTTCGTCCGCAGTCGACCGTCGTCGCCAAGTCATACTTAGTCCAGCACACTTCGTCCGCCGGCTGCAGTCGCTGGCGAGTTATGTTTCAGCCAGAATGCTTCGTCCACGTGTGACCGTCGGTGGCAAGCCATTCTCAGACCCTTAGACCCCAGGCGACAGTAGCCGGCATTTTATACTCAGTCCCTCATACGTTTTTACTCAGGCGACCGTGGCCTGCGTTTTAGACGTAGTCCAGCATACCTAGTCCGCAGACGACCGTCGGCAGAGAGTCATAATGCCGCGTCCGCAGCTGACCGAGCAGGCTGAGCGCGCGTGGCCTAACGGTTATCGTGCCTGCCTCCCACGCAAAAAGCCAGGGTTCGATTCCTGGGAGCGACCTGTTTTTTGTTTATCCCTGCAATTTAGTGTTCTGGTAAGTTCGAGAATCCTGGTGCTTGTTCGAGGTCCGAATGTTCTACGCGTGGAACTTTCTGCGCCGATTACTCCAGAAACCCACTCGTGTACATAAGGGGCTTCGCGTGGCGAGCCTAAGTCAGTTTCGCCTCAGCGTTTGATCCTGCTGCTTCGCCGCCTTCGACGCCCGCGACGCTCTGTTGTTATCTTTCTTTCTCTTTTTATTTTTGTACACAAGTTCGCCCCATTAAACGTTTAGTTTACTCAGTTATTCGCCGCCTCATCACTTGTCATTCGTGACATTTTGGTGGAGGTGCGGGGTACCTCATGTCCGTGCAGCGCACCCCTCCAAGTTCCCGCAGTACAATTGTCCGAACCCAAGCTCCCGAGGACCCAACGAAGACCAGATCGAGACCCGATCGAGTCGCCGCATCCAAGGTCTACACCCGGAACACGGACTTCTGTAACCCAGGACCAAGCAGCCAACGAGGCCGACAATGGACGACCAGCAGTCGCAGACCCCGGCCGCTTCTACCATCGTTTACCTGCCCGTCGCACCCCGGACTCCGACGCCTTTCCACGGGGAGATCCACGAGGACGTTGAGGATTGGTTACAACATTACGAACAAGTGGCTCGCCATAACCGATGGACACCGGAGCAGTGCCTTCAGAATATCTACTTCGCTCTGGAAGGCACGGCACGCACCTGGTTCGAGAACCACGAAGCGTCGATTTCGTCGTGGGAAGAATTTCAGGCCGAGCTGCGACGCACCTTTGCCAAGCAGCAGCGACGAAAGCGTGCCGAAGAACTTTTCGAAGCAAGACACCAAGGGCCAAACGAGAGCGTCACAAGCTTCGTTGAAGACGTTCTACGCCTCATGAACCGCGCCGACCCAAACGCTCGCGAAGAGAAAAAGTTGCGGGTCTTAATGCGGGGCGTGAAAGAAAACATCTTCGGGGGCCTCGTGCGGAGCCCACCTACCACCGTCGAAGGTTTCATCACTGAGGCCACCAACATCGACGTGCCCTTCTCGCACGGGCCTCACACTGCCAGAGACTTACCGGCTTCGCTGCCCTTTCGCCGTCCAGCTGTAGAATCCCGGATATCCGTGACATCATCCGGGACGTCATTCGGGAGAAAATCAAGAAGTTCCTGCCTGCTGCCCCCCAACCTGCTTCGCTGTCAATAGCCGAAGTTGTCCGCGACGAAGTTCAGCGGGCATTTCAACCTGAGGCTCCCGCCAGCGCAGCAGTACCCGAGGAGCCTTCTCTAACCTACGCCGCGGTAGCTCGGAGACCGGCTCCAGCTACCCGGGAGTATTCGACGCGATCTCGATGTGACCTACCAGAGCCGCAGACTTTCCGACGTCGGGAAGGGCAACCACAGCTCGTCCGAATTGAACAACCGGCGCCTAGAAAGACAGATGTCTTGCGCATGGCCGATCGACGACCGCTGTGTTATCACTGCGGCGAGGCCGATCACGTCTACCGGAGGTGCCCGTACCGAAAAATGGGCCTGCAAGGCTTCGCGTCAAGCGACCCGCGACCCCGCGGTGGGGAGCGACCTTAGACATCGAGGAGTACCTCCGACGACCCCTGTCCCCGGTGCCGACTCCACCCCGAGGTTCCCGTTCGCCTTCACCTCGACGTGCGTTTTCGCCCTTCCACCGCTCTCGTCGGGACAGCCTGTCCCCCCTATCTCCTCGGGAAAACTAAGTGCGGCAACGCCTGGAGGTGGCGTTGCGGAAGACGACCAAAGTAAAAAGCCTCCAAGAACGCCGGAGCGCTCCCACTCTCCCGACGCCACGCATCGCAACGAAGCTCCTGCAACGGTGTCCAACAACCTAAATGTTGTCATTGACGGCTACGATCCATCGGCACTCGTGGACACTGGAGCAGACTACTCAGTCATGAGTGAGAGGCTCTCTCGCCGCCTGTGAAAAGTTACGACGCCCTGGGGAGGACCACAAATTCGAACCGCCAGAGGACACCTTATCACGCGTGTCGGAAGTTGCAGTGCTCACGTCGAAATTTACGGCGAAACGTGCCCTGTGAAATTCGCCGTTCTACAAGGCTGTTCTAGAGATGTCATTCTCGGCATGGATTTTCTGTGTGAATACGTCGCCGTCATCGACCTGGGTGAGAACAGGTTGACGCTGCGGAAGCCTCTTCCGCCTTCAGAGAAACCCCAAACCGCGTCAGCCGCCGTCCGAGTCGCCGCCAACCACGTGAACCAGCCGCCGCAATCAAGTGTTGTCGTACCCGTCGTGGCCGATACAGCTACCTGCGGCGAAGTTGTCCTGGAAGGCAACCTTCAATTGCTCCCGGGAAGAGGAATAGGCGTTCGCAAGAGGAGTAGCTGAACTCCAGGATGGCCGGACTGTGGTCCTCGTGACGAACTTCCGAAATGAAACGCAACACCTCACGAAAGGTGCAGCCCTGGGCCACGTCGAGGAACTTTGAAACGCCGTCGAAATCGCCGCGACTACTGGTGAAACCTCGCCACCTCAGCAAGACAGTACGTCGCCACGCAGCTCGACATTGACCCTAAGCTTCCGGGACCGAAACGACGGCAGCTGCTTAACCTCAAAAGAGTCATAGTACAGGCTAGCTGGTGGAAGTCAACCATTTCGTCGTTTACCCTGAGACTGGGGTTTTTTTTAGAAGAGCAAAAGTAACAGAAAAACAGACAGGTCTCAAACTCAGCTACAAGTTTATTTCAACAACCTCCTCTTATATAGTTCGTTCTCGTCGTCATCAACCAATCACAAACGACTTGTCCTCTGCACCGTGACTTTACAAGTTCCACCCTATCACAGAAGAAGCGGACACTCCCAACGTTTCGAAGTGAAAATGTTCTAGCCGAAGATAAGGCACACAAAGACTTCAATCAACGCTTTTGTGTCCTCACATTAAACAGGACAACAGCCCACACCAACAACCCACTCAAAACAGGTCACCTCCAAAATAACCTCCACAACCAATACACACCAAACACTAAAAAAAAAAAAAAAAACTCTTAAAACTGTAACAAATTGCTTGCAGCGGTTCCCTATTTGCATGGAAGGTTGACTAATGCAATTTCCTAACGATCTAATCCTAATTGTTTCTCTTACCACCCTTTTAACATCGTTGCTTTCCTTAACAACTACATCCGTTCCAGACCAATTCGTTGTGCAGTTTCTACACTCCTCCAGATGCTTGCGTTGATCTGATTGAAGTAATGGAAAGGTTTCACGGAAGGAAGTGCGCGATATTCTCCATGGACATCAAGGACCTTTATTACTGTTTAGAGAAAAGCAGACTAATGAATAGAGTGAGGATTGCCTTGGAAGGGAACCTTATTAAGTTTCAATCAGGAACAGGATTAGCGGTGGATAATTTTCTTTCGGTGCTAGACCTTTATTTAAAGTCAACGGTATTGGAACACGAAGGTCGCAAATTTGTGCAAAAAGAGGGAGTCTGTATAGGTTCATCTGTAGCGCCTTTGTTAGCGGAAATTTACTTAAACACGGTGGACCAGCAAGTGTATGACAGGGTGGAAGAGTTGTCTCCAAAGTGTTTTGTGAAAAGATTTGTGGATGATATTTTAGTTTGCTCTGTTCAGGAAGGGTTGGACCATGTTTTAGAACAAGTAATAAGGTCAGCGGCGCCAGAGTTGAGATTCACGATAGAGAGGCCAAGGGGCGAGGTCCTGCAGTTTCTCGACCTGCGATTACATTTGGAACGAGGTCTTTGTTGGGAGTATGGGAAGGTAAACCCAAAACCGGTTTTGTCAAAGAGTAGCTGTCACTCGAAAAATGTAAAAGCCGGGGTGGTCAGATCTTTGATTGGTAATGCTGTGGTGAGATCATGCATGCATTTTGGACCGGAGGCACTAAAAAACCAGTGGGAAAGACTGGTAATGGCAGGATATGGGGAAGTGTACATCAAAAGGCAGATTTCCCTACAGTGCAGGGAGAAAAAGGGGAAGACGCAAGAAATCAGGAATAGGTACGCTGTGGTTCCGTATTGTCACGAGGTGTCCCACAATCTTAGAGCATGTGCAAAAAAATATGGCGTGGATGTCGTATTCAGTACGGATTTTAGGTTAGATAGATTGACACCTTTTGAAACGGTTCAGAGGGGCTGTCAGAAGGCGCATAGGGAAAAGTCGGTGCCGTGTAGCGTAGGCGTGGTGTATGAGATTCCTTTGGCGTGTGGTTTTAAGTATGTGGGCCAAACCTCTCGGTGTTTGAACGATCGTTTAACAGAACACAAAAGGAATGTTAAAAATAATGCAGCAAATTCGGAGTTGGCTAAGCATCTGGAGGAGTGTAGAAACTGCACAACGGATTGGTCTGGAACGGATGTAGTTGTTAAGGAAAGCAACGATGTTAAAAGGGTGGTAAGAGAAACAATTAGGATTAGATCGTTGGGAAATTGCATTAGTCAACCTTCTATGCAAATAGGGAACCGCTGCAAGCAATTTTTACAGTTTTAAGAGTTTTTTTTTTTTTAGTGTTTGGTGTGTATTGGTTGTGGGGGTTATTTTGGAGGTGACCTGTTTTGAGTGGGTTGTTGGTGTGGGCTGTTGTCCTGTTTAATGTGAGGACACAAAAGCGTTGATTGAAGTCTTTGTGTGCCTTATCTTCGGCTAGAACATTTTCACTTGGAAACGTTGGGAGTGTCCACTTCTTCTGTGATAGGGTGGAACTTGTAAAGTCACGGTGCAGAGGACAAGTCGTTTGTGATTGGTTGATGACGACGAGAACGAACTATATAAGAGGAGGTTGTTGAAATAAACTTGTAGCTGAGTTTGAGACCTGTCTGTTTTTCTGTTACTTTTGCTCTTCTAAAAAAACCCCAGTCTCAGGGTAAACGACGAAATGGTTGCGTAACCTCCTCGCCGAGTACCGCGACTGCTTTGCGACTTCGTCGAAGGTACGCCAAACCGCCGTTGCGAAGCACCGCATCGTTACCGAGGACGACGCGCGCCCTGTGCATCGATCGCAGTACAGAGTCTCCGTTAAAGAAAGGGAGGCAATCCAGGAGCAAGTTCAAGAGATGCTAAAAGACGACATAATCCAACCTTCAAATAGTCCGTGGGCCTCTCCAGTCGTGCTAGTTAAAAAGAAGGACGGAACGCTTAGCTTCTGCGTGGACTACCGGCAGCTGAACGCGGTGGCGAAGAAAGACGTCTACCCACTCCTCCGCATCGACGACACTCTAGACCGGCTGCGCCATTCTCGATATTTCTCATCGATGGACCTGAAGAGCGGCTACTGGCAGATCGAAGTCGACTAACGGGACCGAGAAAAGACAGCCTTCGTCACGCCGGATGGACTGTACGAGTTCAAAGTGATGCCCTTCGGACTATGCACGGCGCCAGCAACGTTCCAGCGTGTCATGGACACTGTACTGGCAGGGCTGAAGTGGCAGAGCTGTCTCGTCTACCTTAACGACGTGGTAGTGCTTTCAACTGACTTCAACGCGCACTTGCGACGACTCCGAGCTGTTCTCCAAGCCATACAGACCGCCGGGCTCACCATCAAGGCGTCAAAGTGCCGGTTCGCCTATGACGAACTGAAGTTCCTAGGCCACGTGGTTAGTAACGAAGGCGTCCGCCCAGACCCCGAGAAGACTCGCGCCGTCGCGGCATTCCCAGCGCCGAAAGACAAGAAGGCCGTGCGAAGATTCCTCGGACTTTGTGCCTACTATCGACGCCTCGTTCAGGATTTCGCAAGGATTTCCGCACCGCTCACAAACCTCACAAAGAACGCCGAGAAGTTCGAATGGGCCGAGGAGCAGCAGCAGGCATTCGACGAGCTGTAGTGAAGACTTCTGACTCCTTCTGTCCTTGGACACTTTGATCAGGACGTGAAAACCAAGATTCACACGGACGCCAGTAATGCAGGACTTGGAGCGGTACTGGTTCAAGTGCAAGAAGGCACCGAGCGAGTCATCGCCTACGCAAGTCGGACGCTGTCCAAATCGGAGCGAAATTACTCCACGACTGAAAAGGAGTGTGTTGCGGTCGTCTGGGCAATCACGAAGTTCCGCCCGTACTTGTACGGGAGCCCGTTCCGCGTAGTCACAGACCACCACTCGCTCTGCTGGCTTGCGAAGCTCAAGGACCCTTCAGGACGCCTCGCTCGATGGAGTCTCGGACTACAGGAGTTCAACATGACTGTAGTCTACAAGTCAGGTCACAAGCACAGTGACGCCGACTGCTTGTCCAGGGCCCCTGTCGAAACATCTTCCGGCAGCAGCGACGGCAATGACGACGAGTGCTTCCTAGGAGCAGTGACCACCGACGACCTGGCACGACGTCAACGAAACAATCCTGAGCTGCGCGCATTAATTCAGCACCTGGAAGGGCGCGGGAGCACAGTGCCCCGTGTTTTCTCACGAACCCTGCCGGCCTTCGCCATCCGACAAGGTGTACTCTGCAAAGAGAACTTTGGGCGCGGGAGCACAGTGCCCCGTGTTTTCTCACGAACCCTGCCGACCTTTGCCATTCGACAAGGTGTACTCTGCAAAGAGAACTTTGGCGACAGCAACTCGCCGTGGCTGATGGTAATCCCAGCCGACCTTCGAGAGGAGGTCTTTCAAGCATGGCACGAGGACCCTACGTCCGGACAGCTTGGTTACAGCCGCACACTGGCCCGTATTCGTGAAAAGTATTACTGGCCCAATCTCCCCAAAACACGTGAAAAGTATTACTGGCACTCGTGGCAGGATCGGCTCTACAGCCGATCCTGCCACGAGTGCCAGCGACGCAAGAAACCTCCAACGAAGCCGGCAGGGCTGCTGCAGCCAATTCCTCCGCCAACTGCACCGTTCCAGCAGATCGGAATGGATCTACTTGGTCCTTTTCCGCCGTCGACCCTGGGAAACCGGTAGATAATCGTCGCCACAGATTACCTCACTCGGTACGCAGAAACAAACGCCCTTCCTTCAGGGACTGCTGTTGAAGTCGCCAAGTTTTTCATCGAGTCCATTGTCCTCCGGCACGACGCTCTCAAAGTTCTGACTACAGAACGCTGATCATCGTTCATGTCACAGCTGACCCAAGAAATTCTTCGGCTCAGTCACATCAGCCATCGTCGTACCACTGCGTACCACCCGGAGACCAACGGGCTGACGGAGCGGCTCAACAAGACAATCGCCGACATGATCTCCATGTACGTCGACGTGGAGCACAAGGCATGGGACGAGGTGTTGCCGTACGTCACATTTGCCTACAACACGGCCGTGAAAGAGACCACCGGGGTGACACCATTTCAACTCGCTCATGGTCGCAAAGTAACGACAATGCCAGACCGATGTTACCCCATGAACCGGCGGTCGACGGAAGCGACGACGCCCAGGTGGTTGCCCAACGGGCAGAAGAAGTCCGTCAGCTCGCCAGACACTAGATTAAAGCCCAGCAACGTGTCGACACTGGCCGCTACAACCTTCGTCGTCGGGACGTCCACTTCCAGCCCGGAGACAGAGGATGGGTCTGGACACCGATTCGCCGGCGTGGTCTCAGCGAGAAACTCCTAAAACGGTAAATCGGACCCTACAAGGTACTTCGTCGACTTGGGGATCTAAACTACGAGGTGATGCCCGACGGAACAAGAACATCATCACGCCGCCCACCACGACCTGAAGTCATCCACGTCGTGCACCTGTAGCCGTACTACGCTCGATAGGGCTGTGAATGTGTTCCAAATGACTCTTTGGTTTAGCGTTCTTTTTTATTTTGTTTTGTGTTTCATCGGGGCGATGCACTTTTTAAAGGGGGGAGTAATGCCGCACGCGCAGCTGGCCAAGTAGGCAGCGCGCGCGTGGCCTAACGGTTATCGTGCCTGCCTCCCACGCGAAAAGCCAGGGTTCGATTCCTGGGAGCGACGTATCATTTGTTTATCCCTGCAATTTACTGTTCTGGTAAGTTCGAGAATAATGGTGCTTGTTCGAGGTCCGAATGTTCTACGCGTCAAACTTACTGCGCCGATTATTCCAGAAACCCACTCGTGTACATGAGGGGCTTCGCATATCGAGCCAGAGTCAGTTTCGCCTCAGGGTTCGATCCTGCTGCTTCGCCGCCTTCGACGCCCGCGACGCTCTGTTGTTATCTTTCTTTCTCCTATTATTTTTGGCCACAAGTTCGCCTTATTAAACGTTCAGTTTACTTAGTCATTCGCCGCCTCATCACTTGCCATTCGTGACAATACTTAATTAGTCCACCATACTAAATTTGTAGGCGATAATTGTTGTCAAGTCATACTTTCTCCATCACACTTTTACCGCAAGCGATCGTGGGCGGCAAGTCCCACCTAGTCCAACATAACTACACCTAAGCCATATTTCCGCGTACATGATCGAGAAGATACGCTTCTACGTTCATTTAGAAGATTTGAGTACACTCTTATTCCGCGCGTAAACGTAAAGGAGATCAGAATGACCTCGCCCAGTAAGTTTCGCCCCAGTTCTTCCACAAACATTCTAAGTTGAATGTTCGTGATAACCAGCATAATTGTTATAGTTCTGAGCGCCGTATTGCCCATTCATTCACTGTTTATTGAGTTCTAGTATTGCGTATACGAGCAAACGCAAGCGCTATGCATTTGCGTTACCGTTGCGTGTTCGACGCTGCGCATGCGCTAAATCGCCATGCGCCAATTCATGACCGCGGTTTGGACTCCGCGTACGCGCAGTGTGGAACACGCAACGTTAACACAAACGCTAAGGGCCTGTCTTCACTCGTATACGCAACATCAAAACTAACTACTCTCTCTCGCGATAGCCAGCTGTTTCGCCGGCGCTCCGTCGCTTGCTGCTGCCGCCGTCAACGCTCCCTGCTGCTTTCTCGATGTGCGTTCTTCTTTTTCGTTTCTGACACAAGTTCGCCCCCATTAAATCTTTAGTTCATTCCGTGTTCTTCTGCCTCATCGTCTGTCAATCGTGACAATATGGCAGTCCACGCTATTATTCGATGGAGCCAATCACGCAAAAAGCAGTGCATCATCACGCCGCTTGTTTTCTTTAGGGCTTTGCAATATCCGGCCCATCCAATCACGCGAGAAACAAGCGCAGGACAACGGCGCCTTCATTGTGCGTGAGTGATTAGCCGCTGATAGCGAGCTTACAAAGACGCCATGATGATGCACTTTAGCACTGATTGATCGGTTCTATAGAATCGTAGCGACGGCAGTGGTCGGACTACATGTGAAACGGAGCATAGTTCGCAGGAAACCGTCTGCGCGCGCAGTTGATTCCTGATGAGGCGTCGCTCACCACGTGGACTCACGCTACCACGGGCTGAACCCTAGCGTACCGGGAGGGGTCAAATGACGTCAGAACTTCAGACAAAATCAATTGATACTGTAAAGGGCGCGATAAACCTTTCTCTATCGTGAATACTTCAGTTGCATCAACGGGCTCCTAAAATTTCGAGAGTTCTAAGAATGCAAGATCTTAACGGCACCCACCATAGACGCAGACCCCATAAAAAAAGCTTATAATTAAAACATGCTCCTGACACGCTCTACTCCTCGAGAACTTTTGACTTTTCTCGACCGTTCGGACAAGTTTGGAGATCACAAGAGGTTCTCGTGTGTGCAGCACATCCGAAACCATCCTAAGCTCCGCATCCAAACATAGCAAATCGTAACGCAAGCGTAATAACCAAACATTCTGCGTTTCTCAGGTTTATCAGAATCATTGAGGCAAGTTAAATAATGTTTTTAGCTACCCAACCTAAACACATTTTCGGAAGAACGAGGCTTCACTTATGCTATGCAATTTTTTTATGTCTAAATTCAAAATAACTATTAAGAAAACGGCAGAAAAATGTAATGCCAAAACCAACATTAAACTTTTCTCGCGATCTCCAGTGCGGCAGCGTCACATGACATAATGTACATACATCACATGATGTATAACTTGCAAGTCGAGCAGGCAGCCTAGAAAACACAGTATTTTACGCATTTCATTCTCCAACTTGCTGGCGACAACTTTCCAGAATTCATTTAACACTATCAATCTTCTAGTGATCCGTGGGAAAGAGCTTTACTGTTCCAATATTACAACTGACGTAAATTTTTCAATGTAACAAGAGCCTCGCAGCCTCCCAAACAATAATTAAAAAGTCAACGACTTCGCGAAAATAATCTATTGCAAATCTTCATCTGAATTACAACTTTGATGTGGATTTGCGTGTTAAAAGGGTACGGAAAAGAAATTTTATAAAATTTAAAAGCGCTAACAAATACGAGGACCGAAATGGAGGCGAACAGGACGAGCGCTTTCTCTCAACTGAACATTTATTTAAAAACAGCTGAAGCAAGTAGCCTCCGGTAAAAATACACTGAATCACACGGTAGCGTCACTCCATCACCACGCGTCAATAAAAGCACTCCATTTTTGACGTAGGAAAATTGACGGCTGGCTGACGCAGCATTCAGTGCCCTCTTCCTTCATAGCATGCGCTTCAAGCACTACCCTCGCAGCTTTTTCACGGCGCCACCCCACGATCGCGGTATTTTGAAAGTTTAAAGAAATTTTAGCTCTTAATTTATTTAGTGAGGAACTACAATTGTCAGTACCATACACCAGAGTTCCACTCGTAAATTCCCGAAAATTAATTTTAGACCGAATAAACGATTTCTCAATACAACCTTGTAGTTGAAAGACCGATGTAGTTCTGACGTTGAATGTTTGCCGCCCCAGTGGCACACACGGAAGTACAGCGCAAATGTAGAGACAAGTCGTTATTGAACGGAATAGCGAACATTGGCGAAGGGATCCACATTGCCTCCGTAACCTGCATTCCACACCGTCAAGATCGTCGTTCTTAGCAGACGAAAGGTAGGAGCTGCACCTGATGATGTGGGGACCTTTGCAAGGCCAACCATAACCCTGCCCCCCCTCCCCCCCCCCCCCCCCCTCGGATCCGCTGCCAATAACGCGCTCAAATATGGCACCCAGTGAATACTTTATATACATAGCTTGCAGGTGTCGCTATTTCTGGCTACTGATGATTATTTCTACTTTCTGGTTCCCTCGAGTTCCTACTTCTGCGGTGTGAAACTAACGCGGTGAACCGAACCCTCACGTCACTTAAAATACCGTCATGGCCGCGAATGACCTTACCGGCAGTACAGCCCTGGAATATTACTACCAGGCAAAAATTGTCACGCGTTGCCGCCAGCAAACGGCAGTACTCGCCATTCCAGTACCCCTGACCGTTCAGAGGCCCTCGACGTCACGAGCGCGATACGCATTGAGCTTCTCGCTGGCCGATTTTGAAGCGAGAGGTAGAAATCTCGCGGCCACGTTATTTCGTTTCCATACCCCTTTAATATGGTGAACAGATTTTTAGAAAAATCACCGACTACAAACTTTTCGCCGGAGGTCTCCATTGACCAAACATCCAAAGTGAAGAAATCATTTTGTGGCTCCGCTCGTAGACCCATGTAGACGCTCCTCTAGTGATCTGAGAGTATTGCGCAGAAGCATGTGCACAGGTCTATATTACGTACAATGCTAATTTCCACCCATATGTATCTGGAAACACAAATGCCGGTTTTGGGATGTTTTCTGTTCCACCATAGACCCTTTCCAAAAGTCGGCGCCAACGCATGTCTGCCATTGCTTGCTCACATACCCTGAGCACGGATAGGACACGATGGTGACGTCGGAGTTCGGCGTTAACTCGGATCATATCACGCGCTTCGTGTCCAAACAATAGTGACCGCCAATGCTGCCTCGTGGACTTTTGAAAAGGGTCTACGTTTCCCGGAGCATTCAGGAAAGGTAATATCTCTTTACCTTGTGCGCGCAGGAGTCCGCCTTGCGTTTTCGACCTCCAGAAGGACGAGGAGAATGGCGCATGTGCACTTCTTTGTTGTGCGGCTTGCTCTTGGAATTGATGATAAAGTAGTGTTCGCCATCGATGCATGTACCGAACACACTCGCAACGTGGCTCTTCGTGAGCGAAGCAAGATGAGCTCCAACGAGAGCAGTTCGACGGCACTTGGTGGCCGGGTTTCTCAACTGGCAGCGGAAAGCTCCCAGGAGTATAGGATCATTCTTCCTCGTCTACCTTCAGGTATGCTTGACACCAATTCTTTATTTCTTCATGCTGATATGACCGGACGTCCGTACAAAGCAACAGACTTTAAGGAGGTGCTTTTTTCGATCATTGATCGGAAAGATCTAATAGGCTTGGGCCCATACCAAATGAGCCACGTCTGGATGGCAGTCTTTGCAAATGGAGCAGCCAAAGTCAAGATCAAGGCATGTGAGGAGCTACTCGTGAAACAAGAAAGATGCCTTATTATCGACCCCTGCAAGGAAGAGTTAATGTTGACGCGTCTATGGCTTCCAATTCCTCTGCCACATAGCGAAATCAAGAAAGTCCTTGAGCCGTTTGGCACGGTGAAGAACATCAAAAGAGAGAGATGGCGGTTTTGAGATCTGGAAGAAACAGAAACGCCGACACGTATGGTGACACTGGTCCTAAAAGAACACCTCACGGTGGATAAGGTACCGCATACTCTGACCATCTTTGGGGTGAACACGCTGGTGGTCATCCCTGGACGACCTCCTCTCTGTCTACGATGCAAATCCATCGGTCATATTCGCAGACAGTGTCGCACCCCACAATGCCATAACTGCTGGCGTTATGGGCACGAGAGTGAGGAATGCGTAGTTACGTATGCATCGAAGCTCCTAGGAAGGTCATCACCGGAAGCTGATGACAATGAACACATAATGGACGTAGAGGAGATGTGCAACAACGATGATTCCTCCCCTCAAGACGCCCCTGACACACGCAGGGAGGTTACTATGTCCGAAGCTGAGGTTTCAGTACAACTTTCTGCAGAACAGGCTCCCAACGTCGATAAGGAGGCAGGCCCGGTGCAAGGGTTACAAGCAAGCCTCGACCACAACGTCCCACCTAAGAAGAATAAGGACTCCAGAAAGCAACCAATACAACCACCAAAAACCACAGAGACTGAGACGAAAGATGATTGGGTATGCGAAAAACCCAAACTGATGGCAACTGAACAACATACTCTTGCTGAGCCTGGAACACTCGTAGTTGACTTTTCAGTAACACAAGAACCGCAGACAAGTTTGGACCTACAAGAACAAAGAGGAAGGCCTAAATTTAAAGATCGAGCGAAAACAAGTCTAGCCCGGCCGGAAACTAACCCTAAACACGACTAGAGTAATTGGTGGCGCCGCTCAGGCAAGCCCATTTAGCATTTCTACCCTCAATGTCCGGGGAATCAACTCCACCAAAACACAGTACCAACTTTTTCGCCTTCTAGAGACCTATTATTGTGATATAGTAACGCTGCAAGAAACTAAAGTTTCAGAGAACAATTCCTTGTTTTCAGCTAATAGTGTGTGAATGAATTGCTATGATATATTCCACTGTCCAGCAATTGATTATTCGGGCGGTTGTGCTAGTTTGTTTAAAAAAGACCTCCAGTAAAAGATGTGCAGCGTACTTGAAAGAGCGGATGCAGGTAGACTTTTAGTCGCTAACGTGCTTATTTACAACCTTCCTTGGCGCATCATTATAGTGTATGCCTACAATGATGTGAAGCAGAGATAATTATTATTTAGTCAAGTGCGAATTCATGCTGATACTAGGTTTAACGTAATTCTACTAGGTGATTTTAACTTTGTCTTGAATGTTAGAGACAGAACACCAACTAGGAAAATTGAAGACCACAATACAGATATCCTAAAAACTACTATTTGCGGTTGTGACATGTTTGATTCATCGACAATAGATAGATCATTTAAATACACACACTTCCAAGGGTCATCCCACGCACGCTTAGATCGAATCTATGTTCCAGGATCAGTAAGCAATTCGCTAAGCAACTACAAAGTGGTTCCAGTTTTCTTCTCAGATCACTGCATGGTTATGGTAAACGTAGGCCCCCCAAAAAAACCAAGTAAAACATACGTCACAGTCATGGTCACTCTGGAAGGTGAATGAAAGGTTGCTTGATAATGAGGACTTCAAAGAAAGGGTAAAAAAAAATTATAGATGAACTCACATTGACGCAAGATGGGTGGTGCCAGAAATGGGAGTCATTTAAACTCGAAATAAGAAAAATTGCCATCGAAATTTCCTCAGTCACAAGATTTTACGAGAAAGCAGAAGAAAGACGCCTGTATAGTGACATGCTATACTTACTCCAACTTGAGTGCCTCCATCCGGGTCAGTACAAAAAAGAGATTAAAATTATAAAAAAACAACTTCAAGATCATGACACGAGACATTATGAAGGTGCTGCTACAAGAACACCAACCGTGCAAGTAATTGAAGCAGAACAACCAACGAAAAAATATCTACACGCGGAAAGGGAGTGCGCAAAAAAGACATTAGTCTCCCTCCTACAACACAACGGGACGCTCCTGACTGATGAAAGAGATATTGAAGACGCTTTTGTATCTCACTGCGAATACCTTTTTTCACAAAAGTCCCACAGACCCAAGACAAGATGAAATAATATCTGCAGTACCCACCCTGCCTAGTGATGTGACCATGGGCCTAAACGAGGCACTGACGGTTGAAGAAATCAAAACTAACATCGTTGAGATGAAAAGTCGACAGGCTCCCAGTCCGGATGGCCTGCCGGCAAGTTTCTTTAAGAAGTGGAAAAAAGAGCTTGCACCAGTACTTCTTGGTGTATTCAACGAATCATTTAAAAAGGTGTCTTACCGCCATCGCTTCGAAAAGCGCACACAATACTTATTCCGAAGTCAAAAGATAAGCTACAGCAGATTGGAGGCTACAGACGAATTAGCCTTCTAAATTGTGACTATAAAATACTCGCCCGCCTGCTCGCTGCTCGATTGCAAAATGTGATATCCTCGGTTGTAGGAGACCACCAAACTTGCTCCATAAAAGGAAGAAATATCCAGAAAAACCTTCCTATTTTACGGTCTATATTAGAAATATGCGAAAGAACGTGTGAAACAGCTGCAATATTGCAAATTGATCTTTCAAAAGCCTTCGACAGGGAGGAACACCATTTCCTTTCTGCTCTTCTGAAACATATAAAAGTAGACGAAACTATTAAGAAGGGCGTGGGACTTTGTTACAACGACATTACGACTAAGTTGGTTGTAAACGGATCTCTCTCAAAGACCATTCGGGTTCAACGCTCGGTGCGTCAGGGTTGCCCCCTCTCACCCTTACTCTTCGACTTGTATTTGGAACCCCTCTGCAGAAACATCATAAACAACAACACAGTTCAAGGTTTTCGTCTCCACGGTTGCGAGGTGAAAATTCTCGCACATGCGGACGATCTGCTGCTGGTGTGTTCCGATAAACCTAGCATACTAAACGCAATGTCATGTGTTTCAGACTTCTGTGCTACGTCTGGTGCTGCCATTAACAATGACAAAAGTTGTGGCTCCTGGTGTGGGGAGTGGGGGACAACGCCAACTAAATTTGTAGACATTGCATGGTCAACAAGCAAACCGCAATTTTTAGTGGTGCCTTTAAGTGCTATGGACAACCCGAAGTCTATGTGGGACAGCGTCGGAATGAATGTTAAATCGGCTGCGCGTATGTGGAACATGAGGTACCTTTCAATCTTTGGTCGAGCTGCCGTGTGCAACATAATTTGCTTGTCGAAACTGACGTACCTCCTCTAGGTTCAACACTGTTCAAGGACGACGGTTCAATAGGATATTTGCCACATTTATTTGGAGATATTCCTATGAACCGATGAGAAGGTCTAATTTATTTCGTTCTATAGAAGACGGTGGTCTAGGCCTAGGTCATATTTTTGTGAGGCAGTTAATTGCCACGTGGAAGTTCTTCCAGAAACCACAACACCCATTCCTTGAAATTTGTAAGAAATTATTTTTGACAAACGACTTCGAACCTAAAAACCGATTAGAGGTCTCATACAATACCGGAAAGTTGCGGGGTTTTTACAAGGAAGTAGCAGACACCTTAGATTTCCTAAAAGATAGATTTGATCAGGCCTTTCTAGAGTCATGCTCGAAAATAAGTCTAGTAAAGCAGCTATTAAGAACGTTGTTCCCTGAACCGTTATATCGATTAAGCCCATTCGATCCTCCACAAAACTGTAATATGGACCTAATGAAAAGAATTAAGAAAATGCCAATTCCACCAAAATGCAAAACATTCTTTTTTCGCTTCCTTTCGCGAACTGTGCCGGTGAAGGGTTGGCTTGAGTCCAGAGACATTGAGGAAGCATAGTCCCTGGACTGCAGACCCTACTAGACAACCGAGACATTTACACATGCTTTTGTAATTTGTGTAGACGCGTTTTTCTTTTGGGATGTTTTCAAAAGAACATTGAAGAAAGATTTCGAGGTGGAAGAGAAACTTCTTCGCTATTTACATTTTTCAGAGCAACTAGACAGTGTGCTCGACAAGCTTGTCGTTCTACGGCTTTACAGTCTATGGAAAACTAGAAAGGTTGACAGGGAAGGAGGGGTTGCAAAGCCTTCATGGGTATATTTCAATAACATAGCTATACCAGTGGGTCAAAGGATGGTTAAAATTTGTGAAGATACGGAGTTGAAAAAAGTTGTAAGTATTCTTAGCCGTTCCCCGGACACCATATAAACCAAGCTCTCTAGCCTGCAGTGTAAACTATGCAGAATAGATATCTATATCAACACCGTTATCTGGTTGGTGGAAAGTATACTGATGACTCAAATGCTATGTGGTCTTCAATGACAGTATGTAAATAGCTTGTAACATATTCCAAGTGAGCGAACCGTTTGTACATAGTATAGTGTTGTGTACATACCTGTAAATAAATGTTTGTTTACAAAAACAAAAAATCTTTTTGCTGCGGTCGAGAGGTTAGAGCGTCGGTTCTCCTCATCGCGGCGTGAAGGTTCCGGGTTCAAATCGCGCTAGGAACCTTTTTTTTTTTACGTAATTTTGCGCTTGTTTCACATTTTAATTGTGATCCTTTTTACGAATCATCCACTTGCACTACTGCGCCTTACACTGTTTTTACAGTTAGTCCCGCCTGTTCAATTGAAACACCGGGAAGAAAAAAAAGATCAAGTTAACGCGCTAATCCAATCGTTTTATATTGTTCATTAAAAGGAAACCAAGGTAACAACATCCGTATGGCTTTCACACCAACGGAGCCGAAACAAGCATCCTTTCCCCAGCAACTACAATTTTATGTGTTTTTAAATATATAACGATCTTGCTACAACTCCTTTCAATAACAGTAAACGCCTTTTTAGTACTAATAAAAACAGCAGTTGTGACAATTAAAAAACAAAACAAAAAAACTTCCACAAAATAAGCAAAAATGAAAAAAAAAGACTAGCAGCTCTGGATGCATTGATTGAGCGAAATCCTACAGGCAAGGCAGCAAGTCAAACGTCTGAGAAAGTAGAAAAAACAAAATAAAGGAGATCATAATTTTACTTGCATGGAATGTGATAAAAGGTATATTTTTACTCTTTGCATTTCGCTCTGGCAATTGTTTCGTAATATTAACACATTACTTGTTGAATTTCAGTAAGAATAGCAGACTATCACAACCGAATTCAAAAATGAATGAGGGGTTGACATCGCAAACCATTTCTCTAACGCAAACACCTAAAATTACTTTGGATCAACAAATGGAATTAATTATAGCAGCTGGAAAACTGAAACAACAAATTTTAGAGAAATTCAGCAGCACAGTTACCTGGCGAACGAAGAGACGGGCATGCGAAGATATTGTCAACTTCCCGCGGAGTGTACGGCAGATGCAGGAGGCGTGGCGGAAATTGGTAAAGAAAGCCAGAGACATGTATGCGCTCTTCCGAGGTCATGAACAACGAACTGGTGAGTCAGAACTACCCGCCCAATGATTTTATAGAGCTCATAGGGCCTTGTCTGCAATCTTAGTGGGAGTGCAGTCAATTAAAAAAAAAAGAGTTTCTGGCGTGATTTGAACCCAGGACTTTCACGCCGCGACGAGAAGTACCAACGCTCTAACCTCTCGACCACAACAGAAGGCGCGAGCCACCGGCGCTGGCGGGGGTATATAAACATACTGCAACCGTTTTTATCTTGAGTGTTTTTTTCTCTATTTTGACTCATATTTACCTTCCCTGGCCGGAACTTTACCTTCCGCTCCTACAGTATGAAGGGTCGGTCAATTGGACTCCAGTTGAAAGTTCCTGCAGTCAGTTTCTGCGAGCGAAATTAAGCTTTTGTGCTCGAAGCGATACGGATTTCTCCGCCATTAGGCAGGGACGCTAGGTACTTCATTGTCCCCAAGGAGCTGGTCACGTGACAGAAAAATCCCTCTTGGCCGCAGCCGCGGCCGCAAGGTGAGCAAACCGGCCCAGGCCAACCATAACCCTGCCTGCGCTCCCCCCCCCCCCCCCCCCCCCCCACTCGGATCCGCTGTCAATAACGCGCTCAAATATGGCACCCAGTGAATACTTTATATACATAGCTTGCAGGTGTCGCTATTTCTGGCTACTGATGATTATTTCTACTTTCTGGTTCCCTCGAGTTCCTACTTCTGCGGTGTGAAACTAACGCGGTAAACCGAACCCTCACGTCATTTAAAATACCGTCATGGCCGCGAATGACGTTACCGGCAGTACAGCCCTGGAATATTACTACCAGGCAAAAATTGTCACGCGTTGCCGCCAGCAAACGGCAGTACTCGCCATTCCAGTACCCCTGGCCGTTCAGAGGCCCTCGACGTCACGAGCGCGATACGCATTGAGCTTCTCGCTGGCCGATTTTGAAGCGAGAGGTAGAAATCTCGCGGCCACGTTATTTCGTTTCCATACCCCTTTAATATGGTGAACAGATTTTTAGAAAAATCACCGACTACAAAATTTTCGCCGGAGGTCTCTATTGACCAAACATCCAAAGTGAAGAAATCATTTTGTGGCTCCGCTCGCAGACCCATGTAGACGCTCTTCTAGTGATCTGAGAGTATTGAGCAGAAGCATGTGCACAGGTCTATATTACGTACAATGCTAATTTCTACCCATACGTATCTGGAAACAGAAATGCCCGTTTTGGGATGTTTTCTGTTCCACCATAGACCCTTTCCAAAAGTCAGCGCCAACGCCTGTCTGCCATAGCTTGCTCACATACACTGAGCACGGATTGGACACGATGGTGACGTCGGAGTTCGGCGTTAACTCGGATCCTATCACGCGCTGCGTGTCCAAACAATGGCGACCGCCATTGTTTGGACCCAATGGCGGTCGCAAACAAACAATGGCAGTCGCCAAACAATGGCGACCGCCATTGTTTGGACCTCGTGGACTTCTGAAAAGGCTCTACGTTTCCCGGAGCATTCAGGAAAGGCAATATCTCTTTACCTTGTGCGCGCAGGAGTCCGCCTTGCGTTTTTGACCTCCAGAAGAACGAGGAGAATCGCGCATGTGCACTTCTTTGTTGTGCGGCTTGCTCTTGAAATTGTTGATAAAGTAGTGTTCGCCATTGATGCATGTTGTTTTCATGGTTGCACCGCAATTGCGAAGGTCGCATTTCCAATGGGTCACTTTGCCACCACGGGACCGCGTGAACCTATACCCACCGTGCGTCACTTTGAAACCAAAATCCGCTTCCACGGTCACCGCTTTCTCAGCGATTGGAGCCTGCAAAGCGGCCGCGGAAGACTTAGCCTTGCTGCCGGCAGTCGAGTTGGTGTGTGCAGCAGGCTCGATGGACGCCGTCGAAGTGGACGCAGAGGACGCCATTGCAGGGTCGTCAACCAGATTGCTCCGGATGCGTGCTCCGAGTTCCACGTGATCAAGTGGTCAAACCGGGATATGCGTCCTGTAAAGAGAACGCTGTGAGATTCACTAGAAAGACTAGAAAGCCAGAGCTTCCAAGAAATAAGAAAGCATTTAGTAGTAGCTGTAGTTTAAAGCGGAGATGCAACAATATTTGTACTTTCAATAAATACCGCTTAAAATTATTCTTGGACAATCACAACCTATAAAGCATCGTAGTATTTCTTGGCGGAATATGTTGAGAAAACCGGCGTGGCCGGTCTCCTCAGCATGTTCCGCCAGCGCGTTGCCTTGGATGTCTTCCTTCTTCACGTCCTACTTAAGCCTGAGCAGACGTTCGGGAAAGTTCTATCTTCCCCCACATAGGAGGCGTCACTTTGAGTAGACGAAATTCGGTAAACCAGCCCTTGCACTTTTTCTATTCGGGGAGAGGAAAGGGGGGAGCGATCTTTTGGAAGAGGAAGATAATGACCTATGGTTCATACGGTCTTCTGAGTAACTACGATGCCTAACGGTCTCATAGCGCGGCCGAGTACCTCGCTCGTGCCATTGAGGTGCGGGACGCACATGCCGCTGGTGGTATTTTTTTTCTTGGCTGCAGGAGTGTGACGTAGCTTCTTGTGTATCTTGTTGACGAATCTTGTTTGTTGTTTTAGAGCGCAGCTCTTAGGCGCCCGTTTCCGGCTTGAGTGGCATCGGCGTCGCCGTCGCCGTCGGCGTCGGCGTAACCGCGCGGTGCATCATGGGTAAATTTCCCCGCTAAATTTAGCGGAAACATTTCCCCGCTAAATTTAGCTGGAAAATTTTTCCGCTAGATTTAACGGGAAAGCTTTTCCGCTAGATTTAGTGGGGAAATTTTTCCGCTAAATGTGGCGGAAAATTTTCCCGCTAAATCTAGCGGAAAATTTTTCCGGCTAAATTTAGCGGAAAAATATCCCCGCTAGATTTAGAGGAGAAAATTTTCCGCTAAATCTAGCGGAAAATTTTCCCCGCTAACTCTAGCGGATAATTTTCCCCGCTGCATCTAGCGGGGAAATTTCGCCCGCTAAATTTAGCAGGGAAAATCCCCCCTCCCCGGGGTCACGTGACCTCGGGGGGCGGGGGGGGGACACGTGACCCCCCCGGTCACGTGTCCCCCCCCCCCCCCCGAACGAGATTGAAGAATGAGGGGAGGAGGAGGAGGAGGGGTCTACCCTCCCCTGAGTACTCTTCCCTCCTCCTCCTCAAGAGCTGAGCTCCAATTCGGCGTTACAAGGAGTTGTAAACGGCTTTCACTTTTTGTTTCGGAAATCTCGAGAAGGCGGCCAAGGGTTCTCCGGGCAACGAGAGTCCTGTGGTGAGCGACTCCTTTCAATTTAAAGGCGGCGGGGCCTCGGGGACCGGAAGACGCGGCACCAAGGGCGGAGGAGACAAAGCAAGCTGGGCAATGGGAGCTGTCGTCGGCGGAGGCGATTGCACCGCCTGGTGCGCAAGTTGCCGTTGGGGACGACGCCGGTGAGGGCCGGCCAGTCGACGTGCCTATGGCCGACGCTGACACCTCGGCAGGCAGCTCTGCGTCGAAAAGGACGCACGACGATGACGGCACTGACCCAACCGAAAAGAAGGAGGAGGAGCCGCCTTCAAAGGCTGCCCCTATGTGGAGGCGACGAGGCCCCTTCAACCCTGCCATTCCTGCGGAAGACAGGAGGGCGGCCAATCCGCCCCTTTGAGTGCTCCCGCCGGAGTTAGCCTAGGGCCTTGGAATCAGAGCGTTTAGAAGACAGACGCCAGCCTGCGTCGAGACGGGAAGTCGCGCATGTCCGTTCCGAGGTGAGCGCCATACGGTCTCTTTCCTTTCCTGAATGGCGGTGATGTTAGAGGTGCCAATACGTGTTGCGACGCTTAATGTCCGCAGGCTTGCAGCGAGGCGTCGGCAGTACCAACTTAGTCGACTGCTCGCCGAGAACGAGCTGGACATCATCGCCATTCAGGAAACCAAAGTCGAGACTCTAGAACAGACGGACCTTATGGTACAACCTTTCCGAACTCTTTTTAACGTTTGTGTTTCGCACGCTGTGGGAGCATCGGGGGATGCTGTTTGTTTATTCGTCGATCTCTGGATGTTGTCGAGCCTGCTATGCTTTCTTGCACGTATGGCCATTTTGTTTTACGCGATTTTTCGTTTTCGAATATCGAGTGGCGCGTCATTTGTGTCTATGCGCCAACCAGCAAGCGTGAGCGCAAGTGTTCTTTTATTTTTTTTTTGAGCGCCTAAGTGAGTATTTTAACTGCGACATGGTTGTCATTTTCCTTGGAGACTTTAATTGTGTTTACGCGCCTGAGAATCGCGCGAATATGACCCGTGTTTGCGACCAAAGTGCTTTTTGTTTAAATGATGTTGTCGCGGATAATTCATTGGAGGACATTGCACACGTTTCCTCAGAAAGCAGCGTTCATTTTACACATTTTCAAGGCTCTAGTCATGCTCGTCTCGACAGGGCCTATGTTTCGCTCGATCTTGTCCCGTTATGCGATCATTATTCCGTTTCTGTTTCTTTCAGTGACCACGCTTCAGTCATGTTCACACTTGGCGACGAAGTTAAAAAGCCAAGGTGGAATTGGTCGCTGTGGAAATGATTAGTGGTCTTGTGAACGATTAAGTATTCAGAAAAAAAGTAGATGACTTCTTCAGAAAGTTCCGCGAGGATGAACCGACAATGGGGGGGGGGGGGGGGGGGGGTGCGTTGGGAGCTTTTTAAAGAGGTAAAGCTGACTGCCATTGAAAGAAGCAGTATTATAAATTATCAAAATCGGCAAGAAGAGGAAAAGCTACGGACCCACTTAAATTTTCTTTTAAGGGAAGGCAGCGTGAAGCCGGGCGAGTTTGAAAAAGAAATTAGATATATAAAAAAATCAGCTCGAAATATTCGATTGTGAAAGATACCGAGGGGCTACAGTGCGTTCGCTATCAGAAAAGCTGTGGCTGGGCGAAAGGCCAACGAAGCGTGCACTGAGCGATGAGAAAAGGCATGCTCATCGAAATGAGATAAAAGAAATTCGTTACAGTAATATGATAACGCGCGATCAGAAGACAATCGAGCGAGCGTTCGTTGAACATTACCGCGATCTGCTTGGTCGCTGCGCTCAGAAAGGTACCGGGCTCGAAAATGAATTTTCGACACTCATGCCCAGGCTTGAAGGGCCGCCGTCCTTTCTAATGTCCCATATTGTACTTGTCCCAAAGTCCGATGACCGAGTCAAACTTTTATCTGTTTCGTCTTACAGACCAATAGGTCTAACGAACGTCGATTACAAAATATACATGAAAGTCTTAGCTAGACGGTTGCAAAGCTTTATGACTTCCCTGGTCGGGCCGCATCCGACGTGCAGCGTAAAGGGTCGTACTGTATCCACAAACATTCATGTTGCTAGAAACATTTTAGAATGTTGCGACGCCTTCGAGGGTCGTGTTGCAGTGCTGCGACCAGACCTAGAGAAGGCGTTTGATCGTGTCTCGCATGATGTCGTTTTTTGTATTTTCGGGACACGCAAACGTCGGTTCTGTTATTTTAGATCTAAAAATAGTATTTGTTCTGCGCTGCTAAGGTTTACGAACTTGGACAAAGGAGACTAAAAGGACTACACATACACACGAAGGCGCAACTAACAACTCGTTTATTTTTCCTTGCACATTATGGATGAAAGAAAAAACACAGAAAAGAAATAGAACAAAGGGAAAGACATAAACAGATCCAAAAAAGTCATGCAAGGGTCAGTTTTGGATCTGTTTATGTCTCTCTCTTTGTTCTTTTTCTTTTCTATGTGTTTTTTCTTTCATCCATGATGTGGAAGGAAAAATAAACCAGTTGTTAGTTGCGCCTTCGTGTGTATGTGTAGTCCTTCTAGTCTCCTTTGTCCAAGTTCCTTAGCAGCGCAGAACAAATACAATGAGTAACCAACTAGCCCAAACCCAAGCTTTATTGATCTAAAAATAGCTTAAGCGAACAGTACGACTGCGATTGTTAAAAAGAATGTCAGTGAAAGTGTCCAAGTCCACTCTTCTGTGAGGCAAGGTGGTCTTCTATCCCATTTGTTGTTCGCGATTTATTTGGAACCCTTTTGTTTAAGGCTTCTTCATGACGAATACATACGAGGTTTTAGGTTAGAGTCATCCGAAGTCCTTTCTTACGCGGACGATCTAGCAGTTTGTTGTACTGGCCATGATACTTTGCCTGAAGTTGTCAAAGTGGTGGCTGCCTTTTGCAGGCAAACTAGTAGTGTCATTAATTGGGGCAAATGTGCAGGTTTCCGGCACGGTAACTCGGCCACCGCGCCTAGAATTTTTTTGCAAGTCCAGTGGACAACCTTGTTGGCGAAGTATCTTGGTGTGCCGCTCGAACACTACCGAGACACTACTCAAATGTGCAATGAGGAGTCTGATCGGGAGGGCAAAAGCGGAGGGTTGGAGGGGTCGCGATTTATCTATGTTGGCGCACGCCACTGCCTGTAATTTATTTTTGATCGCGAAACTCTGGTATATATTACAAGCGTTGCCTAAAATCGCGCCTAAACGAGCTGAAACTGAACAGAGTTTTTGCCGTTTTTATTTGGAGTTCATGCTGGGAACGCTTTTCCCGTTCAAATTTGTTTCGCTCTGTTCGTTGTGGAGGTTTTGGACTGTCCCACTTCTTTATCCGTCAGATTTTTTCAAGGTTCATGTTCATGTTCATGATTTAATTTTGAGTACAGTTCTGCGAATCCTTTTGAAAAATTCTCTGCCTGAGTTTTTTGTGTCGTCTAGTGACCCAATATGTGCTTGCGTTCAAGGGTTCATGCGAGAAGTTGTACTTTTCTTTCGTATGCCCAAGGTACGCTTTTCCTTAGAGTATTCATGTTCAGTAAGTTGCAGCGGCTCTATAAAGACCTGGTGGACGTCATTTTACCCGTACCTTTATATAGGTCACTTACAGTGACGGACCAGGGCAGGACGTTTAAAAAAGGGTGAGGAAAATGCCGGTGAATCCTTCTTTTTAATAATTTTTCTTTAAACTGCACTGCGGCGCGCTGCCTGTACGTGGCTTCAGGAGAGAGGTCTGTTTGTCCCATTGTCAATCAATCGTCTACTTTGTGAAAAGCCCGAAACAATAGAACACATATTTCTCGATTGTTGGGATGCGGTTTTCCTATGGAACATTCTTCAGCTAGACGGCTGAAGAAAGACCTCCCCCTCACCCCACATGGCATCCGTTTTTTTGCCATTGGAGAATGAAGGTGGGGTTCCGTACGACTTGCTCATGCTTCTCGGCCTCCACAGCCTCTGGAGGACCAAAACGGGAGTGAACAACGCAGATATAAAGGTGCGCCCTGCTAGAGACTATTTAATGGAAAGTGTCGCGTATATTCTGGAAGTGTATCGTACTCTGTCAGAGCCTCCGCACTGGATGTCCATTCTAGAAGCGTTGGTGTGTTTAAAAAAATTTTAAAGTAGTCGCGCTGCTGCACAGAGGCTTATGCGCTTTTAACATTTGTGAGCGTGAGTGTGCTTTCTGTTGCTGGTCCCACTGCCTAATCAAACATTAAATAAAAATGATAAAGAAACGTCCGCGGCCGAGTGGTTACCGCGCTTTACTTTCGCGTGGAGGCCCAGAGTTTAATTCCTGGGAGTTACGCGTCCTTTATTTATTCTTTCAGTTTAATCTTCTGGTTAATTCTAGAACCTTGTTGCTTTTTCGGGGTCCGAATGTTCTAGTCGCCACAACGTCTCCGCCGATTGTTCCAGAACCAACTGACGAGCCGCAGTCAGTCTCGGCCCATCGCTTGATCCTGCTGTTTCGGCGACATCGACGCCGGCGACGCTAGCCTTTTTCTATCTTGTTCTGGACACAAGTTGACTCATTTTAGTGAAAAACCCGAGACTGGGGTATTGACAGACGACGACAAGAAAGAGAAGGAGAATGTCTGACGTTCTCATCTCTTCGTTGTCGCTGTCTGTCAACAGTCACGGGTCATCACTAAAATGTTTGATACACACCAGCTCACTTGCGCCCTTACCTTCTGCTCATTAACAAGTTCACTCCATTAAACATTTAGTTTCTTCGGTTATTCGCCGCCTCATTTGTCATTCTTGACATTTTGGTGCGCCACAGATACGTTTTCCTGTCTGTCGGTTGACCAGTGCGGACGAGCTGCCCTTCCCGACGTCGAAAAGTCTGCGGCTCTGGCTCACATCGCGGCGGAGTGGAAGAGTGCCCGGCAGCTGGCGCACTCTCAGCGGAACTGCAGCATAGGTCAGGGTGGGCTCCTCGGTTGCTGCTACGCTGGCAGGAGTCTCCGCCGGATGAATTGCCCGCTGAACTTTAACGCGTACTACTTCGGTTATCGACAGCGAAGCCGGCTGGTTGGCAGCAGGCAGCAGCTTCCTGAGCTCTTCCAAGAACGACGTCGCGATTGGCCTCGCGAATGCCTGGGATACTGGAGCCTAAGTCGCAGCTAGACGGCGCGAGGGCAGCGAGGCCGGGTGGTCGATGGTAGTGCCTGGCTCGGGCTTTCAGGGCACGCTCGATGTTCGTCGAATCGGTGACAAAATCTTCGACTATTGTCGGAGGGCTACGGACAAGGCCGCCGAAGACGTTGTTTCTCACGCCCCGCATGAGGATTCTAAACTTCTTTTCTGTAGCGTGAGGGTCGGCGCCGGCGCTAAGTGCAGAACGTCCTCCACGAAGCCGGTGACTCTCTCGTTGGGGTTCTGGTTCTGGGTTCTTGTTCGAAGTAGAATTGTGTGCCCTGGATGAGGTCAACCTTTTGGGGACACGCGATCGCTCCCAATGTGTTTTGTGTATGCTTTGTGTCACGCCACAACTACGGAATAGAACAGTACTCCTTAGAAAAAACTTTCGCACAAGCTGCGTGCTGTATTAAAGGTTCGAAAGCGCGGGCGTAGCACCGTGCTTTGTTTGCACCAAAACGCGGCAAAAGAGCCCCTTCGGAAGCTGCCTGCTCGAGTCCGTGCCTTTCGCCAATGCTGCGTACAACCGGAGTGTAAACGTATAATTCAGTGAAGACGGTTGTCTCCGAGCCATCTGCTATCGCGAAGGCAACAAAATTGTACGAAGCAGACGAATGCGAAAAATTTCGTGTTTTCTCGACAAATGCGAAATTCGCCGAGAAAACGCCGACGTAGGGCGGCCCTGATTGAATGCTTCGTCTTTTCTAGGCCGGAGTCGACGTGGACCGTAACGCGCGTTTTTTTTTGCTCAGTCTGAATGCGCCTTAACGATCAGATCCGAGCAACGCGGCGTCGTACGAAAGTGACGTAAGGGTGCTGGCGTCCCCACGTCACTTCCGCTCGGCGCGGCGTCGCTCAGATCTGGTCGATAGATTTTTCATTTATTTACGCATCTGAACGTACTATCAGTCCCTTACGGGACCAGGATAGGGTGGGATACAATGAACAGCCCAACAATCACAGTCACAGCCGCGCGGTGAGCCTGTGACGCGCCTGGCGGCGAGCGCCGAATGGCACGCGGCGCCCAGTTTCAGCGCTGTGTTCCATGCTACAGGCCCTCTACCTCGTTGCTTTGCCGAATACTTGGAAAAGTTCGGCAAAAGTTCGGCTTGGTCCAAGGTTCGGCGCCGAATTTTCGATTCGACAGAAGTTCGGCCCATCACTAGTTACGATCAGTGCTACCAGCAAGCGAGCCAGCCGTAATGAGCTTGGCGGTGAACCACCGTTGAGGAGGAGGATCTATCAGATCAAGGCAGACAAGCTATTTATGTACGCCTCATCGTGGCTTTCCCTTGCCCCCTTCGGCAACAAATGACAACATGATAATCATGTTGTTATTTGTAACCAGGTGCGTTTCACGCGTAAACGTAGGCCTGTCTTCTTCGCATATAAGATCAGCTGAAATTATCTAACAACCGTACCAAACGTAAAATACCTTGGTGTATACCTTTCGGAAAACCTGGACAAAACACGTAGACTATGGAACTACACAATTAACTCGCATGTTCAACTTAGTAGAACGCAATTTTAAAGATTGTTCACGAAACACTAAATTAACGTTATACCTAACATACATTAGACCTATCTTAGACTACGCCAATGTCTCCTGGGAGCTTAGTCAGGCATATCTTTCTAATCAACTAGACAAAGTTGAGAAAAGAGCAGCCAGATTTATAAAAGGCAACAACAATTTTAGATCAAGTCTTAGCGATTCGAAAAGAGAATTTCGTTTGATCCACTTAGTAAACAGACGGCGTTCCATGCGATTGAAATTTTATCATACCATTTTTCAAAACTACCTCGGTGTACATAAAAACAACTATATGCTGCCTCCCCACTTTAGATCAGGAAGGAGAGACCACTCAAAAAAAAGTGAGAGAGTACCAGGGCGAACAGAAGTGTTCAAGAACTCTTTTTTTCGTTCCCCGAGAAGCGACTGGAACTCGCTACCTAAAGAGTCAATAAACATAACGTCTACATCCCTGTTCTTCAATAGAATATTAAACAATGACCTTTAAAACTGTTTTTGATGCCTTGCTGCCCGGGCCTCTCTTCAATAACATTGTAATTATAGGAATTTTGTTTTGCGTGTTCAGGTCATGTGCCTTTTGTTTTTGTACCTTTGCTCATCTGTACTTCCCCCCCCCCCCCCCCCCCCCCTCGCTATAATGCCTTCACAGGCGCAGCGAGGTACCTTGAATCAATAAATAAACCGAGGCAGTAAAGGCGCCATACGAGGCCACAGGTTGCAAACCACTTCCTTTGCTTTCCCTTCTTCAATACTCTTGCTTAAAGGAGCTGTGCAACGATTTTAATTTTGTTCTCCTTGTAATAAATGACAGAAATCACACCTCCTTCTTTCATCAAAATGTTTTGATTCCGTCCCGTAATAGCGAGGCAAAAATTTGAATATTCCCGACCTGCAGCCGCGAGTGGCGGCCATGAGAAACACGCGGCATGACGTCAATGGGGGCCTTGTAGAAAGATAGCAAGTTGTGCGAATACCTGCTCGATAAAAGGTAACTTTTCAATAAATCTTGTCGTTCCAACATAAATATAAATGCGTCAAAACCCTGTTATCATCGACAAAACTTTTATTATACGGAGTTTTAGTGGCGCCATCTATCCTCGAAAAGATCGTCTGCTAAAGACGCCGGCTCTCGGCGCCGTATGCTCTTTCGTTGGCGCAGAGCCGCTTATTGCGTTGGCGGCGTTCGTTGCGCCATCTCTTGTCTCCCGTGCGAAACGGCGCCGTGTTGTTTGAAGACCGGCGGCGTCGCTGCGCTTCCATAGGAGCTAAGCCTTTTTCTTCTTTACTTTTTCCTCAGGTAAGCTCGCTCTTTGCATATTTTACAAAAAACAATTCACCATCTGTGGGCAATGCTGCACAAAGTCTTAGCGCGATAGGTTAAGAAACCGAATTTTGCGGTCGATTTAAAGAGCCTGGCCTCTCCTTGAATCACTCCGTACATTCTTATCGGCCCACACAAGGCCGATAGTCAGAGCATCGCATGTCTAGAATACCCTCATAACATTCTACCGTATCTATCACATTTATCAAGTACTGCTGGCGCAGTCGTATTAGTGACTGCAAGAAAGCTAGCGTAAATAGTGAAATTGAAGTGTTGCAAGTGGCTACGGATCAATCTTCTCCAGAGTACGCATAAACGTTCTCAGACGCGCCCCGTCACTTTCACATGGCGCGAACAGACCGGTTCGCTCGGCGAGCGTTTCACCGGCTCCAGGACCCAGATGAACAAGCCGCACACGGGGAGATCGCTCGCATTTCCCGAGAGCTACAATGTGTGTGTAGGCGACGTAGTTGGAAAGAGAAGGAGGGGCAATCCTGGGTGTAGGCTCATAGGCCAGTCCGTCGGGAACCCGCTCGCCAAACGCCCGCCGAAGGCTCGATATGGGGCGTTTCGTTCACACTTCGTATAGTTCCGGAATCCCGCCGAGGAGCCCGCGAAGACCTCAAGTGAGCTCACATGCACGTATTAAAAGTTTAATGCCCATAAAGCACGTATAAAACCGGTTCAATCGTCAGAATGTAAACGCCTTACCTTTTTGCTCGAAGACGGCTGTGGTTTTTGAACGTGTGTGTATTGGCGATGAAGATCCAGCAAACGTGGAGTAGCCCTTTCCAATTCGCTGTATTTCCAAAATGGCCGCGGAGCGGCGTGCGCTGATCGACCGCGGTATGTTAGGGTAAGCACCTCTGACTACACTTACTATATGCCCGCGGAGCTATGCGTTGCAAGTGTTTCGAGGTAGAGGCACTGCCGAGCCCGTGAGATTATACTCCGTTTCGCGATAACTTGGCGAACTGTGGAGGCTGGGGCACCGCGACCCGATAAGAGCGTCGGCGCGAGGCACGTGACCCTACGTCATGGGAGCATTTCTGTCACTATGCCAAATGCGAGGCGCGAGGCCCAGAGGAAGCGGCTGTCGTCTGCTTGCCAAGAGTGGTCTGCTTCAAAGTCAAATTTGGGGCTTTTACGTGCCAAACCAACGACGGGCATCTGGCACGCCCCAGCGGCGGAGTGAGGATTAATTTGGACCACCTGGGATCTTTTGAAGTGCAACCGAAATCTCAGTTACACGGCGCCTCCTCCGCAATAAGCCTCCGTCAGATTGCGGGCACCTCGGCCGCAATCTGGATTTTGTGGTCTGCTTCGAAACCAGTCATCTTCGGAACCAGTCATCTTCGGATGAACGTCCACCGCAGCAGCATTTCCGTCCGCTAATATAGCGAGCGCTTCGGGAACAGTTCATGAGGCAACAATGCGCTCAAGTTAGCCAGGAATCTGTGACTGGTGCTAATGCCAGGGCACATTGCGATGTGTTGAGCGGAAAGGGCCGATTTCACGGGTGCGATCACCGGCGATCGCCAACAGGCCGCGTCGGTACAAGGCGAAAAAAATCGAGGGATACGATGTGGCGTCACTTGTTTAATTTGAATATAATTGAAACGTATAAATTTGGGATTATTCATTCTTTATTCTTTATATCTTCTCGGTATAGACTGAGTCGCGCGAGTTCAATTGCCTTCTTTTGTCGCGGAGGGCTCTCATGTTCTGGCGGTAACGAAGCTTCGGTGGCCTCGACAGTATGGTATGCCAAAGAGGGTTATCAGTGTTATCACGTGCCTTGCTCCGGCGCCCTTGTTGGGTCGCGGAGGCCTCAGCCTCCTAGTTGTGACACTTGCCACTGGTCTTATGTGAGGAACACAAAAAGACGACAGCCAAGGTACGCACACGGAGAGTTTGCCTAAATGGCACTCGAATGGTTTTCGGTGCTCTGAATATTCTGAAAATACGACGGGCCGTGGGAATATCCAGCGCTTCGTCAGACGAGCTAGCTATCGAACCGCTTTGTCAAAGATTCCCCACCTGTGCGCTAACACATGAACGGTCAGCGGTCGAGCGTGAGGTGTTCGCTAGACTGGTCATCGCCAAGTATAGTTCGCGCTTCACATAGGAACAGGCAGGACACCACCTATTTAGGAAGAAAAGTAAGAGAAAACTGCTTGCTCGTATACGAGGGGAGGCAGATCATCATATGTGCAAGCGGTTTTCTGGTCGCATTGCCGCCCCAAAACACGTTAGGTACAAAGACAGAATATGGATGTACCGCTTCAGATTAATAAAACGTGACAATCTACCAGTTTTAAAGCGTTCGCGCTGTTTGTTTGACGGGGGCCCTACTTGGCGTTCGCTTGCACGTAGCCGGGTCGTGCTCTCGTCGTTCGTTTGAGTAGGTGCCCTCGAGACACTTTCCTAAGACACAGTGAGGAGTAAATATACAACGCGATTCTGAGGACTGATAGCTCGTTGAACAAAATTTAAGCGCCGATCGTGCACGCGTGCTCGGCGCATCGGTAAAGATACGAAGCCCTGCCCTTTTTGGTAGGGGGGGTCAGGCGTGAAGCTGCAAAGCTTTTCTGACATACCTTTAAGGCAGCGTCTATTCTGCCGGCAGCCGGTAAAATATTATTTCCACGATTCTACAGGCAGTCGCTTCTTATTGGCTGCTGATATCATGTGAGAAAGGCCGGAGATGTACTCGTTTTGTTAATCTCTCGGCTTTACGATTTCCCTTAAATTCTAATGGCAGCTGCTGGCTGAACAGTTAAATACTCCTGAATTAAGTGGGAACTAGAAATTTGTGTCTCCCTTTGTCCGGCAGCCAAACGAAATGCAACAAAATTTACGGAACATATATTTCGCCTTAGGACAGCCGCAATTGTACTCTTGCTGTCTTTGAAACTGCGGCTGGTTAAGATAGTCAAGAATAGCTTCGACATTTTCAAATGAGCGAAACAACGTACGCATTAAAAAGCCACAGACATACCCCTGCTGAAAGCATAAAGCTGCCGTGCAAAAGAAACAAATGCGCAAACATGGCGAACATTGCTTTCGCCACCCTGAGTGAGGGCAGGGTGGGCAGCCGGAGTTGCTCGGGGCGCCAAGTTTCAGGAAGCTAGTGGGAGGCTACTGGCGTAGATTTGCAGAAAAAGTATTCTGCCGGCTTCCAGCAGAATAGACACTGCCTAATTTTAAACAGAGTCGGGCAGGGCCTTAGATAACTCTGCGAGTCCGACAGCCCACCCGTACGAAAATGTCAGATCGGAGCGGTTCCAGTTCGGAGCCGCGCGATTCCAAACTTGTGGACAGTATAGACCTTCGCGGATCCGATCTGGTACCGCGCGGTGTTGAGTGTAACCAGTCGGATCCAGTGAGACGCAACGCACAGTAACCGCATGGTGATGGGTGGATCCGATCCGTTCCCATTGGTTCCCGTACGGTCTCGGGCGCGCACATGCGTGACTGGAAGAGGATCGGGGGGGGGGGGGGGGGGGGGGGGGGAGGGGAGTCCGCGGGGAATTTCCGCTTTCTTCCCCGCAGTCTCTCGCAGGTCACGTGATAGGGACAGGCGCTTCCGCTATCGCTCTTAAAGGGGCACTCAAGTGGTTTTTGAGTTTTGTTTTGATGAGGACAACTGAATCTAGACGCCCCAAGTATCCCTAAAAACCAAAAAATATAGTCCTACGGTGATTATTTCTTTAATAAAAATGTAATCGAAGGCCGCCAAACCTCGGATCCATCCGAAAACGAAACCACTCTCATTGGTCACCGGTCGCATATCAAAACAATCTCGGGCCAATGGCGTTGGACGACGTTCCGTCGCGCAGTGATCCCGAAGGAGCCGCCACGTAGCCGCACCGGCCGAACTTTTTTGCCATTCGAGCTTCGACCATGGCGGAGTTCACTACTCTCGAGGACCTGACGCCGTTAGAGGTTGAAATTCTTCGGCGGACCGCTGACCTGGGGATGATTTCCTATGACGGCACTCCGACGTGCGATGTGGGCAATAGCAGCGCTTTGGAGTCGTGTTCGGGTTCCGAGGACGACGAAACGCAGGCCTTTTCGGGCGTTCTTCGATTTGCGGTTGGGGCAAGTCGTAACCAAACCAACATTTGGCATCGCAGCGTAACCTCTGGTACGTGATGTCAAACGATGTCGCCACGTTGACTTTCGCCTCGTGAGCACGGGGAAGGCTGGTTCACACATGTGCAACGAGCGCTAACGACCGCTGTGCGCCGCGCGTACACACACCTGCAACCCCTGCAACAAGCGCAGCGGGTCGTCAGCACGGCGACCGCTTCTACGCCGCCGTCACCTGTTTCAGCGGCGCCTCTAAAAAGGGGACGCACTGCCACCCAATGCCGTAACAGAATATAGATAGACAGTTTTCTATAGCCTAAAGCTTTATTATTTTTTTTTTCATGATAGGCTTGCAGGGTACAGTGGATGAAAAAAAAAAGAAAAAGATTCAATACGCCGTCCTGGACGACCACGACTCTAATACACGACTTTGCCAAAAGTACAAATCTCGCCACACGCCTTTTCTACGATTATAAAAGACGATGTAATCTTAGCAGAGATATATCAACGTAGAAATATGATTTCGTGATCAGATAGACGTTGCGAGCGTTCAGGATTGCTAACACTAATCACTTTTCTACGGTGATGAAAACACGTGAAAATTCGCATCCTTTATACAGTACGCGCCAGTAATACCTTGAACTTGAGCACACGCATGAAATGCTCCAAATAAGAAATCCGGGCGATGCTCGAGGACACAAACGCTTAGAAATCACCACTGTAGAAGAAGTAAACAAACATGACGGCTCGGGCGTTTCTGCTGTCTTGAGAGTGCCGCCACGACATCGCCGCACGAGTAGGTGGATCTTCCCTTCTAGTACGCGCTGAGTTATCATAGCGACACACGACGAAAATTCACAGTCAAGAATAGCGCTTTTACGCGGAACGATGAGCTTCCACCACGCCGACCACGCCAACGATCCCCAACGACGCCATGTTAGCAGATAGAAGGAGCCGGCCTGCGACCGGCACGACCTTCATGCAACGCGCGCAACCAGTTCTCCTCGACCTGTGATTAGTCTGTCGCTGCGGTTTTTTCGGTTGTTTTCAACAAAGCGGGGAAAGTTGGGCTCGCTCCAACTCCTTGCGTCGTGAACGACACATGCGTGCGTCCCTCCGTCGCTATGGCAACTGACGGTTGCAGACCTTTGCAATGGTCGTTTCATTTGTTCCAGTCGTTGCGGTCGCTACGGATGCATGCGTGTGAACGGGCCTGGAGACACGAACGCACTTCCCGAAAACCCAGAGGGAAAGAGTTCATGATACGTGCGCCTCTGCGCATCCCGAGGAAACGGGAAATTCACCCCCCGCGGAGGAAAGCAAGGAGAAAACGTAGTCCCTTGTTTGTGAAACGATAATTGCAGTATCGCAGGTCTCGACATTAAGACCAATTCCCGGCAGAGGCTCTTCGTCGAGTCATGGCACATCCAAACCACACCGCAAAACATCAATCGGTAGCTTGGCGCTTTACCATCCGCCTACGCCAGCGGGCTCAGCCACATTACGATCGCGAAAACATCACGTCCACCGCCGTAAAAGAAGACCACTTGCTCCTCGCGCACATCGCCCTTGAAGAAGAAACCAAGCAGGTTTCGAAACGTTGGGCTCCTTTTTATTTTTGGTCGGCGTTCCTTCCCCTCTTCTAATTGCAGTATCGCGTATTCTAAACTAGAACTATTTTACGTCCTGTGAAATTATCATGCGCAACATATCTAAATAAACTGAAAATGGTTTCTTTAGCGAAACTTTACAAAGGCCGCCCAAATTTTCAAACATACGATAATTTCGTTGGTCGGCGCTGGAACAGAAAGGAGTCCGCACGTATTTTATTCCTGCGTGATTAATTGGCGGTTCTGCCTTCTAAAACTGAAGATACTCATTCATTGACACTTCCTTGATGCCATCGCACCAAAAAGTAGCTTCCCCTAAAACCACTTGAGTGCCCCTTAATCTGGGGCCGCCAAACGTCACGGCTATAGACGGCCCGTCCAAGGTTCTAGGGCGAACGTCCCAAAAATAGCCGGCCCACCGGAATAGCCATGTACTCCGTCGCGGCAGCAGGTGCCCCTTTTGCTTTTCCTTGTCACGGATGAACGCATTGCCGCCCACAGCCGGCCCGTTAGGCGGCCCGTTCATTTTAGCGGCCCGTTATTGAACGGATGGCTAAAAATGGGCCGGCTAGCTCCCAATGGCTTCTCTTTTTCTTTCTTTTTGATTTCTTACTCCAAGGTGGACGCGTATGCGGCGGTCACCTTTCTTTCTTTGTCTTTGTTCGGGCTCGCCGCTCGGCACGGGCGTTAGAACATGACGTCACTCCTTCAGAATTACGTCATCGACCGCAGTGGATGTCGGGAAACGAGTGCAAAATGAGAATCGATTTGTTAATAAACTAAGTATAAATAAAGAAGAAACATAACTTCTAACTTCATTTTGGCTGGCATATGTAGATGTTCGAAGCCTCTCATTAACAAGGGCTGACAAAGTTGGAGTGTTTGTATATTTGAGAACGTGATGCGCAGTTTAAAAGATCAGCCACCGCGTTAGGGCACTTTTGATATAGCCGTTAGTTTGCAGGGCTTGGAGGCAAGGTAAACTATCAAGATACAATATTTCTTGTGATATTACGGGGTGAATCGAGAGACATGTTTAAATTAACTTATTAATTAGTAAAATTAGCCTATATACAGTTCCAATCTGAAATTTACTGGGCATTACAGAAGACCATTAAGTCAGTCAACTGTATAATGATTTCAATCACATATGAAGAGTAGTGATATGCAGAAGTTACCACTTGTGATACTAAGCGCAGGGCAGGCGGAGCGAAAATGCAGATGTTAAGGGAGAAACATCGCAGACGGACGTATTTCCATGATGCTCGCGCTCCAATATTTAGAAGTTTGACTAGTGGTCTTTGATTATGCCCAGGAAGTTTCTAAGTGAAGCTATTTTTATGCTTATTTTTACTAATTAAAACGTTAATGAAATAATATGTTAACCAGACGCCTGATTACACAAGCATATTGTTCATGCTGGTTGCCAAGTTGCTAATGGCAAGCTTAACAAGTTTTGCCTTTAATATTCTCGACCAGCGCCTGTTATAACATTATTTCACGAAGCAAAGTCAAGCATTGTCAATCGATCTAAATATTGGCAGACGGGTGAATAACGGTTTGCCTGCCTCAGATTTTTCTCAAGTTGGCTTTCCTTTTCAAATTTCTTTTAAAAAGTATTCCCTTGCCTACAAAAAATTTCTATATACTGCACTCACATGGGTACATGAAACACAAAGCAAATCGAATATTTGTTTAATGACATACTAAGCTCCAAATTAGAGTATTTATTCTACCTGAAAAATGTCATAAACTTAAAAAAAATACATTACAGTAAATATAGATGCTTCGAGCCTTAAAGCTTGAGTATTGCCTAAAACGAAATATTGAATTTATAACTTGATTTAATTATATTGTTATCAATTAGTGGCGCGCACCTTCCGCCTGCACTAAAATACGCTGGTTCCCACTCAGGGGTTCTTTTATTATGCACTGAGCACAATCTCCTAAACTTTTATCAGTGACGGTAGCCATGTACGAACCATAAAGTGCTCAGGCGCAATTAATTTCACTCTGGGGTGCAGCGTCTTCTTCGTTATTCTGCATGGGGAAACGAAATACGGACGCACCTACACACACGCACGTGCACGCACGCACGCACACGCACGCGAGCGCGCGCACACGCACACACGCACCCGCAGATATACTGGTACGCATATACACTCGCGCATATTGCCGCACATGTAAAGCTCGGCTGCCTGTGACAACCGTCATAGGCTCCCTCTTTCTATCTTTACTCCCCCCTCCCCCCACCACCAATCCGCCACCACACGCAAACACACACACATATAACGGCGACCTATGGGCGGCGGGCCCTTACGTCCTCGCGATCTGTCGTTGTTGCGTTGCCGTCGCAGGCACGTTGATATTTTTGTTTAAGCGGAGACGTTCGCCTGATTAAGCATCTGTTTTTAGTTTAGTTCAGGCTTCTTTCTATTCATGACATGCGATACTCGTATGAGAAGAAAAGACCATAGCGTCCGGCACTGATCTCTAGGGCCATGGCCATTGAGCTCCATGAGCAAACGACAGCGCCTCATTTGATCTCTGCTAGATGGAAGCAGGAGCGGCGAGCCTATAGGCTGCTGCTAGCGGCGCGCGCATGCGCAAAGCCTCTTCAAGTTTCCAAAAATAACCGGAGCCCCGCTGGCCCCGCCCCGCCGCCACGCCACGTTCGAGCGACGTTACTTTCGTTTCGCGGTGCTGGGTGTAAAATGTGTGCCTTAAAGTATTCCCAACTTGCTAAAGAGTATGAACCTCGACACGTAGGACATGTGGTGATGTGACTTCGTCGAACAGCTCACCTCAAAAGACATTAAAGTCGTACAACGCGGGCGATGTAAACAAGACGCGACATGCAAGTGTGTGATGGCTACACCCGAACGAGCGACCTGGCTGAACCGCCGCCACTCCGAGGTCAAATTGGTTGGCGCTGCTACTGTGGACACAGCCCTCTACAGCACAACCGCCTGGAAAATTATTCTCACTCTCTCGATATGTATTGGCGTTGAAGGAAAGGAATACTTCTATTCGCCTTAGGTTGTCCGTTACGGAAAACAATGCGACTAGGAATCATTTGAGCTAATGGAAGTTTTCGCGAATCATATTTTAGTGAATAGGCTGCTTGTAGGAGGCTGCAGATGGGCTTCCGAACAGACTGCGCCTCGGAAATGAATATAATCCCAAGCTCGAGCGTGCACCGCCTAGTGTTTACCGCCAAGAGTTCAGCAGGCTAGGTTATTAAGTCATAGAGCCATTCGCTAATAAGAACGCCGCCATTTGTTAAATTGTCATTTGATGAAACGTCGTGGTTTCGTTCGCGTTCGCTAAAACGTCGTTCGATCGAGTGGACGCCTCCCGCTTTTATTTATGAAGAGGATGCTCGGCGTCGTTTGCTTGCCAGGCCGGTTTGCCGCCTCACGGGGGAAGCCGAGACTGGGATGGAAACTGCGCGCTCGCTTAGTGCCTACGTTGACGTTGCGCTCTCATAACGTTTGGAGACTGCGGAAAGGCAGCCGCTTCCGGATGCGGCCATTGGTGGCAGGCTCTGCGCGCTTGCGTCCACTTTCCAAATTAGATGACAAAAATGCGAAAAGTAATAGATGAAATACTGTAAACGACTTGTTCCTTGCGGACTCAATATTTCGCGATTTTGGTAAAAGCTGGAGTTTTGAAATTATTCGCGGGTTCTAAATTTTCGCGACTCGCTGGGATCTCAATGTACATTCCAATGTGTTTACGTGTTACCGGAATTGTTCGCGGGACCTATTTTTCGCGTATTGTAGGCGAGTCGCGAAAATTAGGTCTTCGCGAAAATTAAGTAGTGTGCAGTATATAGTTTTCACATGATGTCAGTCTGGTTGCCATGCCCAGGTACTAAGGGTCGAATTAATACTGTAGAAAGTATGTTGCCTCGCGCTTCCGTGAGCGTTGCTGATCGTGATATACATGCTGTTGAAGGTTGGCCACACGTGCAAAGGACGCAATTTTTAGGTACCGAGTTACGGTCAGTCGATGCTATGCATTTTAGAACCTCCCCAAAAATTGTATGAATTGGTGTAACCCCAATGGATCAGCTTTCTATCTGCAATTATAACTTGGTCCTCGAAACAGCCAACTAAGCTAAAAGCGACAGGTCCAAGATGTATTGTTATTTTTATGTACTATTTGTTTAAACTTTAATTAAATATTGAAGGCTATGGAGGGTCACTTGTGTGGGAACACCTGTTTGCGCGGCCTTTGCCTTTCCGCAAAACTCGCACGGCCTGCGCACTCCTTTTTCCTTTCTATTACGTGTAATGAATTGATGTAATGGTGACAGTTATTCAGTCTACTGTCCGCCAAGCCAGATTTAGTATATGCATGAAGATAAACGTCTCTCTCTCTCTCTCTCGATATATATATATATATATATATATATATATATATATATATATATATATATATATATATATATATATATATATATATATATATATACAAAAAAATGTGGCTTGCCGTTAAGAATATATTCAAAGAGTCTGTTATCATCAACTTACTCTTCGCGTACAACGTCTCCCGTCTCATTCACCACTACGTGTTCGCCTATATTTGTATATACAGTTTTTTTTAAGCTTAACAGAAGAATTGTTAAAAAGGAGATATAGATACGTGGATGCCGTTTTCAGCGAATATTTGTGGGGCTCGGCGCACATCAGATAAGGGGATAAACGTCACGGTATGTTGACTATTTAACCAAATTCTATTAATTTCTTTTTAGTTAACAGTTCAATGGGCCTAGTGCCAATTATTGGTTTAAAGTGGGCCATTATTAAAGGCTAACCCAATTCACACAGTTTCCAAAAAAAGCAATGAGCTTTGAAATATTCATCGTTAAAATTTTGCCTTTCGTTGCTTTATTCTAATTTGCTCGCTGAAGGGCGCGCTTGATTATGATGCGTAGAAGAGTGACGCACTTGTGTCGAGCCCTGCGTCACTATCTCGGCAGCACGTCTTTGGTGGACGCGCCGGCGTCACACTTCCAACATCGTGACGGACACACAGACCGCTCATAATCAGGCGCGCTCTTCAGCGCGTGGTATTGAATCAAGAGAAAAGCGTCAAAATTGTAACGATGAATATCACAAAGCTTGTTGTCTCTTCGCAAATCGCTCCAATTGGGCTGGGGTTTATTAAGTGTGGCCTTCAAAACTGCAATTTCGACATGGCCAATTAAACCGTTAATTAAAAAGTTAATTATAAAATTTTGGTTAATTAGCCTATGTGACGCTTATGTTCTCATCTAACGTACGCCGAGCCCCACATATATGCAAGATGACGGCCTCAATGTACCTATCACCTGTTTTGTTTCTGTTCGGTTGGAAAAAAAACAAAGACCTGTATGCATTTATAGAAATCTGTGCAAGAACGGTTGACAGATGCCTCCATAATAATCAAGCGAAAACATGGTGCACAGTTCAAGAAGCTCAACCACGAAAAAGGCAGAAATCAATATCAATAATGAAAGTAAAGGTACTAACTGGGGTTTGATGACATTGACAGTTATCTGAGGAGCAGGTTTTCTAAGTACTCTCTAGTCACCTTGGTGATTAGAAAGTACTTGGAAATGTCAATGCTTGTGCTTTTCTCGTTCACTGTCAATGACCTATCCTGTACTTCTTTTGAACTCTGTCCCTATTGATTATACTAACCAATACAAATGCTTAGGCTTGCATCTCACACCTAATCTATCATGGCATACTCCTATTAAAACAATTATATCCTCGGCAAACCGCTCTCCAGGCTACATTCGCCGAAATTTTAGATCCTCTCCTGAAAACCTAAAACGTATTTTGTACACCACTATCGTTAGGCCTAAATTAGAATATGCGTCCTCCATCTGGCATCCTCATCAGAAAGATTTAACAGACTCCATTGAATCCGTTCAAAACCGTGCTGCTCGCTTTATTTCAAATGACTATTCTCGTACCTCAAGTGAATCATCAATGAATTCTTGTCTTAACCTTTCTTTACTTTCCTCCCGCCGTCGAATTTCCCGTCTTTCCCTTCTTCATAAAGTCTTTTACACACCTTTCTTGAAAATGTCTCTTCTAAACCCGCCCATCTACAGATCATCAAGACTGGACTATTCATGCAAGATCGCCCGTCCCAAGTTATCAAGTCAAGCACACCAGCATTCCCTCATCCCTGAAGCAGTTGTGAACTGGAATGACCCCCCGGACGCCATATATATAGTTACCGTGTCCGACTCCAAGCAATTCCAACTAGCCCTTCAAAACCATTTGTACTGACCCACTCCCCTCTATAACGCCCCCGAGGCATTGAGGGTATGTATAAATAAACAAATAAATAAATGTATGCTTGCTTCAGACAGACTTTGTTTTTATTAGGGGCCCCTCTGAAAGCTTTATCCAGTCCGCAAAAGAGCTGCTATTCTGTTTCCTCCCGGATGGTATTTTCCCAGAGGATCGGGCGGGATTGTAGATTCTGGCATTTTATACATCCGAACAAATGTAAGGCCGATAGTGATCAGTTCCATTGTCACTATGCCTTCCAGGGAGACATGCCCATACTACCCGGAGGATCGCCAGGTCCTCGCATATATTTTGGACCCACAGCGAAAACCACCTTGCGCAGTGCAGACCCAATGGAGGTCATCCAACTCAACTCATCGTGTACCTTCGAGAGGGCTCTTGTTTTATGCATCGTTATATAGTGCTTGAAAGACCTGACTTTCCCAAGCTCCTTCGCCCAAACCCCTGGGCTCGTGCAATGTATGTTAAAAGGGGTGGCAGGGTTTGAGCATGCATGGGTGACTAAGAAACTGACTGGCGTGGACAAGAGCATTACATCTAGAATTTAAAAATTGGGCTGACCAGATAATGCCTCTTACCCGCATGTGTTGTTGGTGCCATTTGTGTTTGTTTTTGCATCTTTTATTATACAGGGTGTCTCCAAACAAAGTTCAGATGCTGTGATGTTGGTGCCTTTTGTGTTTGTTTTTGCATCTTTTATTATACAGGGTGTCTCCAAACAAAGTTTAAATGCTGAAATAGCCCGCAAAAATCAGAAACATGATCGATCAAGTTGTAACTGCTTACAAAAATATATTTTACTAGTCATCTTTTTGTGTTAACATTTAGAACCTCATCTTCAAAAAGCAAAATTAAAAAAAAAAAAAAAAAACGAATTTTTGCGTGTGTTTCAATGGCGGAGAAGGGGTTGGCTTACCTTTTCCGGAGGTGGCGTCAACCTTTACCGCCGTCGAAAAAACAAGTAAAAATCAGTTTTGCTTTTTTTATTTTCCTTGTACACGGAGCTGAGACCTCAAATTTTAGCACAAAAATGTGACCAGTTAACGACATTTATTAGAGCAGTTACAACTTGATTCGTCAATTTTCTGACCTTGGCGGGTTATTTTAACGTATAATATGTTTTGGGGGGACACCCTGTATTTTCGGGTATTTATTTTTAATAAAGCTATACCGTCATATGCGTTTTGAGCATAAAACTTTCGGGCTTAAATTTTGCATGAAGTTGAATATCAATGCTTATGCCTAAGAAGTTCATGTCTCTTAGAACTCTTTCTGTAATCTGCCATTCAAGGCTGCAGTTTCATGATAAGTGTCAGTGTTTTGTATATTGAAAGGCTTCAGCTAATAGTTAGTAATAAGCGTAATTAAACATCGTCGCCAGTTGCAACATTAGTTCCTTTCCTTCCTGGATAGTGTTATTACTTCTACACGCTTCCAAATGGTATCATGCTATTGACAGCAGCACGGGTCCTTACAAGACTCCACATCACATTTGCTTAAAAGTTAAACTTACAAGTTTCCATCCACTCAGTGTCCGCTTTGGAACTGCAGCCAAGGATTCATTAAATGCATTCCTGTGATCACTTTGCCCAAGGGGCACTCCAGCGCAAACACTTTTTTTTTGCGAGCAGCCTCAATACAAAGCGCTGGTCAAAATATATTTTTCACGAAAATGTAAGTTATTATCGAGCAGTATTTACGCCGCGGAACGCAGTTTTAACGGGCGGTCCTCCTCTCCACTTTTCTCTCTTGCAGCAGCGGAGGACCTATGGCAGTTGCAACTTGGAACCAAATGCACCGCGTACTAAAATGCGTCTTGCGCCGAAAATTTCGCCCGAATTACATTATTTGTTTGTGGAAAATCCGCCTTTTGACCTGTGCTTCCTATCCAAGCTGTTCGTAAAAAAAAACGTTTTATGTTGGTGTAGATTTTGAATTAAACGAGATCTCTAATATATGTGTTTTTGGGATGCGCTCACGCTCACCGTGTGATAATCTTAGAACCAGGGCAGGAATTGCAAGATTTCGCTGTGCATGTAACTTTTATGTGACGAAAATATATACAATTCGTTCAATAACTGATTAGCGTTTTTATACAGTTCAGGAGCTCTGAGTGTTTGATTGTGGTCTTTATCAAGCACCTTTCCCCTGGCAGCAGTAGACGCCAACATTATATTTTTCGTGTTGACAAACTAACCTGTTGAAAAAAAACAACTTTCAACAATTATGTTTTTGTTTCTTTTTTAATCATGTCATTTAAAGTCAAAAAGCACTTGTTTTCTAATTTTATGTTTTAAGTGTAAACCCTGTACACACATTTTATACATAAGTGGTTGAGTGTGTTGTTTTTGTTAGTATGGGGTAGGTCAAGTGGAACACTGGGTTTAATTTATTAAATAGGTTTGTAACTGTCTGAGTCGTTTTTCTTGTTCTTCCTTGCGCGTGAGTGCTGGAAAGTGTAGAAACAGCCGGCTGAAGATGGGCCGCCTGTATTGACTTGACATGTCACAACTATAAAGCCGTGAGAAAATGAATCGGGTGTCACGGCTGCATTGCCGTGACATTATGTCACGGCAGTATAGCCATAACACGACATCCAACTTGTCACGGCTACATAGCTGTGGCATAATGTCACGGCAATACAGCCGTGACACAGAGATCAAATTTGTCACGGCTACATAGCCGTGACATAATGTCATGGCAATACACCCGTGACACAAGATTCAACTTGTCACAGCTATGGCGCCGTGACATGCTGTCACGGCTATACAGCCGTGACAAGTTGGATCTCGCTTGTCACGGCTATAGGTGGCCCAATAGCCGCCTCCAGACTAAGAGTGTACGTAGGCGCTGCGAGAAAACGTTCTCCGCGCCTCGCTTTGTCTGTCGCTGTCGGCGGCAGCGCTCCAAACGTTTCGAGTCTTCTCTCTCGTCGAACTGTCGGCCGGCGCTCGCCCGACGGCGACGTTCGCGCTGCGGGCGCACGGGTACTAGCGCGCCCATCGTTGCTCTACATAGATACCCACTGACCCCTGCTTTGAATCTTCATATAGTATAAAGCTGTTGACCCATTGCAATTTGACTCGGCATCTGGATGCGTTTTGCTCTGGTGTGCTTGGTGACAATAGGAAGTTTTAGTAGACCGTGTTTCCCCCTCCGCTACGAAGAAACCGCCACCACGCCTGCGTGCCGATGGCCTTGGCTGTCGAGTTCCGGGTAGTGGAGGGGTTTGGCGGAGGGGGAAACACGGTCTACAAAAACTCACTAATACTTGGACAACTCGGATACCGCTTGCCCGCCGGAACTTCCCGATGCGCTCAACACTGGATGCTGTGCTTAAAGGCCCGTTCACACTCTTGCAACCGAGTACGACCGAGAGAGACGAGACTTGTTAAAACCTCTTAAAATGTCTTAGGACGAGAGAACACACTGGCACGCTGGCGCCATCTATGCGGTGACCCTGGAACTGCATTTCACAAGAGCGAAGGTTTTGCGGGATTCCCGAGGTCAAGTGTGCGTAATACTACTTATATGAAAGGCTCGTTTATAACGTTGACAAAAGGTTTTCAGCCAATGAAGGAAGGATAACGCGCGAGAGAAATAGAAAATACGCCGGACCGCCAAGTTTACCCTGTTACCCAATAGATGGCGACAGTGTGTCCTCTCGTTGTAACAGGTTTTAAGGAACAAGTTTTAAGAGGTCGCAAGAGTGGGAATGGGCGTTAAGCGTGCTGTGTGGGTGTTTTGTGCACCGTGTTTGGTGACGACGTCTGGACGACCGTGTGCGCCGCCGGAATTCCCGCTGCGCTCACCACTGGACTTTACAAAAGTATTTCGCGCGATGCCCTTAGCCGTTAAAAGCGAGAGATCGTCTCGATTTCAGACCCGGGACCTTCCGCCCTGGTCTGAAATCGTGACGATCTGGCTTGTAACGGCTAGGGGCATCGCACAACATACTTTTGTAGAGTCCAGTGGTGAGCGCAGCGGGAATTCCGGCGGCGCATCACCTGGGTCTGAAATTGGGGCACCGGTTGGTACCACGCTTTACCCGTGGCTCTGCAGAACCACTGGAACCAGCCGGTTCCGCCTGGATCTAAAATTGGGGCACCAGTTTGTATCCCGTCTGGAACTGCGGTATCTGTAATTGCGCGGTTTTAGGCTAGATACGAACTAGTGCCCCAATTTTGGGTCCAGGCGGAACTGGCATTTTTCATTCCAGCCTGTATCTGACATTTTTGTACGAGCGCCCTGGTATTTTTTTAATTCCTGAGTACTACCAACCTGTCTAAACACTCATTAGAGCTGAAAACGTATTGCAGAACAACTTTATGCAGCTGTAGAAAGATATTCGTGAGTAAAGTCAAGGCTAAAGGGACCTTTTGAATTATGAAAGCGATGCTGCTGCGGCTCCACGGGTACTACAACACTTTCACTGTAATTCGGTCAAGCATATACATACATACCAGGTGCTTGTAACAACATACGCTGCCAGCTGTAAAATAATAACAAAATGCATTATTCAATTAAGGTCAGTCGTGCTAAACCATGGGGACACTACTTCGCGTGAAATTTCAAGCTCATATTATGCCCACGTGCAGCATGCAGGATGCGAACACAGTCAGTCAGCACGTCTTAATTTATTTCCAACAACATAGTCTTGTCTTATAAAAAAATTTTGAACATATAGGGTGCGAAACGTCTCGAGTACCGACACTCAGAAATTAAAATTGTATCAGAGTATAAAACATTATTGCAGCTTCAGAACTAGTGTAGCGATTTAATACCTACAGCAGGAACATGAAAACCATGAAAGCACGAAAATTCCGATATCTAACTTAACAAGCTGGCTGCTCACTTACTCTGACTCAACGTGCTTGGCCCGAATAGCAGTTCTCTGTAAGCAGCACATTCATGCCGGAAATTTTCACAGTAACATACACTGTGAGGGCAATAAAAGCAGGCTTGCTGACTTTCCATGTTGTATTACACCTGAGACTGCGGTGGATGAAAACGGAAGAACTTTCAGTAGAAGGAACAGACACAGAGAACGTCTCAAACTCAGCTAACTGGTTTATTTCTCAAACAGCCTTTAAGTACCCACGGAACTCTTTCCCATCCACACTCTACAGATAAACTCCTTTGTTGCACACATTTCGAACCGGATGGGACACGCACAAAAGATACAAAACAACTCCACATGAAACGAGGACTTAACAAAGGGACACTGCGGAACATCGCAGTGACCTTGAGACCCGAAAAATCCTAACAGTCGCGTCAAAGCGCACACAAAAAAAAAAAACACAGACAAGTGGCCTCTAAACACACACACAGGTGGCCTCTATGAAAAAAAAAAATATACATTGTCTCTCCCCCCTTTCCTCGTGAACCGAATGCGTTCGTTCAAAGTCTGAGAAACTTTTTGGAGTTGCGTCCAAGTTGCATTGACGCTTGGCTTATGCAGTTTCCAATAGAACTTATTCTTATTGTTTCTTTAACGACCCTCTTAATGTCATTTCGCTCATTATGCAGAACCTTTGTCTCTGACCAATGCGCATTACAATTATTGCATTCCTCTATGTGTTTTGCTATTTCGGAGTTCAGCGCATGCAGGCGTACATTCCTCTTGTGTTCTAGTAACCTGTCATTGAGGCATCTTGAGGTTTGTCCCACGTACCTAAATCCACACGTCAACGGTATCTCATATACTACACTCTCCTTATCACTCGCTGACTTTGTTAATATCACAGAAATTTTGTGTATTGGTAACAAAACAAAACGTTTCCTCTTAATGTAAATCAGAAACTTTTCTGACTAGGGATATCACTGGGCACATCAGACGCAACAGAGCTCTGTAGATTCTAATTTAAACCGCTACAGCACCCATGTAAAAATACGCTGGTGACTGGCACGAGTATTGGAATAAGTTTTGGATACAACAAATTTTCTGTAAAAAAATAAACCAACCACGCTGGAGAATCGTGGGAGTCTTGGCGCTTTCCGTCGAGTCTTGCTTTCCGGAAAGTCCCAGTAGGCACAGCAAAGCCGTAAAGGATCAAACCTTCGCTACGGCAGCCCTCCTGACCATGCTTCTGCTGCCACATTTCCTCTGATTTAGTGTCTCTTTTTTCCACTCTTCATTCTTTTGTTTCAATGTGACTCGGAGACGGAGGAAAACAAATGCTTCGACTAGCTTCTGTGCAAGGTTGTGGCACATTGGCAACGGGAGCTGCTTTGTGAGTGTTGCAGTGCTCCGATGAACATCGTCGAGGTCCTTTTTCGATGCAATGATGATATCTTCATGCTTCCGGAACTCTCCTTCTGTAACAGGCCGTAGCCCGCAGGCGTCGGGAGATAGCATCACCAATTCTGGATTGTTGCCGTCTCTTACGCAGCACTTCAGCTGGTACAGCCTGGCATTTTGAGAGGCAGCAGAACCCGTCACTGCGGCTAAACACAGCTCGCATAGCTTCTGCTTCTTCCTAACTGCACGAACACTGCACCCACACAGGTAAAAGAGCGACTGCTGCAGTAGAAGGAAATATGTACCATCTCACACACCGACCAATCACAGTGCAGGAGATGGGGCCGAACCCGATTCAACCAATGACAGCGCATGATAAAATAGAAAGCGCACAAAAAAACAGACAAAAAAGAGAGGACACATACGACAGACGAGCCCTTGCTCGTAACTGAAGTTTTATTAAAACTTGGGAAAACACGAAGATAGTTCCTTTCGCCTGCTGTACATGCGGATCGGATTTGGTTCCGACCTCCTGCGCTGTGATTGGTCGGTGTGTGAAATCGTACATATTTCCTACTACTTGCTGCTCGTCGTCACTGATGGTCTTGTCCTGGTCCCAGTTGGGCAGCCCATTTTCCCCCTCAGAAGGTGCTTCTGCAGGCTGTGAGGTCAAAAATTGTGCTAGGTACGCCGAGTCATCAATGTCGTAGCTCCCAAAGCGACTTGGCCTGAAGAACTGTGACATGATGATGAGGCGAAGGGCCATCTTCAAGTGTGTTGCTCCGGGCACAGGGTTCTTAGCTCTGACGGTTGAGAAGACATTTTCCAGAGCATCCAGCGTGAAACGGCTTAAAAACAAATACTTGAAGTGCTTGTCTTGCAGAAACAAGTCTTGCATTCTCAGTACTGTGCAAGTAATTACGTACTAGTCTCAGTTTGTCATACTATCTTTTATCTGCGTTGGGTGATTGCTGCGTGCGGGGACAAGATAAACGAGAAGTAATCCAAAATGAAGAGAACGAGGGCAATGCTAGTTACCAAGCTGTACGGAGACGCGTCTTCGACAGGTGTGCGTACCGTCCCCGCCGATGCATCGGAAGTGGACACGGGAGCCGGCCTGTCATAATAGAGAGTTTTAGGGAACCGGAACAAAATACGATCGATAAACAAAAACGATCGATACCTTGAATCGGGCGAGTCGACCGATCGTGTGCTTCTAAACGGCTTTGGGGGAACCGTATTTGCAGACGAGAGCAGACGATCGGTACAGGTCGCGCTCCCTGGCAACGGAAACCTGCATCGGCCTCATCGAGAAAAGCAAATTTGAGTGTGTTTGTACAAGTCGCAGAAACTGAAGTAAATAAAAATCGCATCCTATAAATATAGAGAACCTAAAACAATGTATACCTACTTATAGTTCGTCTTGTTTTTTTACTCGAATGAATGCGCTTCCGTAATCAAAACCTGGCGCTCCATGGCGTGTCGCCACTGGCACTGCGAAGTTCTATGTTCGTCTGCTAAAGAAGCAGACGAGCTTTCCGACAACAATGGCGCTCGATCTTTTTGACGACGACTTGGAGTTGGCTCTATTCGGCGGAAACAATTTACAAAACGTTATTTTGTACGACTGTCTGCGTACTAAGAGAAGGCACTTGTTGGCGGCAAGGCATGGGACGTTCAACTTGGCGTCGATGGACGAGGAGGACGTCGTACGGCAGTTCAGGTTCACAAAGGAGGATCTGCCCCATCTCCGATCGGCGCTGCGCATCCCGGAGACGTTGACGGCCAATGGCTGAATCTGGGTGTCGGGGGCTCGCTTGCCACCATTTTGCTTTTTTTTTTTTTCAGTTTACCGGATTTATATCCTCGGGGAATAAAATAGTTCCTCGGTCGTACATGGTAACTTGGTTTGTAAGTCATACGTTCTTCTCAGTGGGCAAGCTTTGGTGTTTTACATCAACCAAATATGATGTTTACTCCAACCATGCCCTGATATGCTGAAAAGTCGCCGACAGCTAACTCGATTTGACACATAAATAAGAACATGCTCGCGCGCGCTTATCATCAACACTCGAAGTCGTCTGCCAGCGATCCTGTGTCTTTCCCTCGAGGCCCACTGCAGGGTCGAGTATTAAGAAAGTTATGAACAAATAGAACTAGAAATATTAAATCGCGAAGAAAATACAAAAATAACAGAAATATAATCACTTTCTCAGGTTGAAGCGGTCATTTTTTTTGTACAAAGTTACGAGGAGGTCAATCCTTTCGCTCCTCGCAACGAGAAGTTTTTTTTCGACGCCGCGTTTAAGCCTTTAAGGACGTCATCCCAAAAGGCTGGAGTAAAAAAAGGATTAGCGCCTAGCACCTCCCGAAGTAGGAAGGTATCATCTTCCGCTGAAAACCGCTTGCGAGGAGGAGGCGGAGGGACGGAGGTAGATACGGCGCCCATGTTGCTCTCTTACGGTAAAGATAGCAGACGATCACGGTCGTACGCCCGCGAACCGATCGTTGAGCCCTGTACGGTACGAGCACGAAAAAAAAAAAAAATAAAGGAAAACCTGTAACTTTACTGCTGTGCACTTATTAAAACTATTACCCAATATTTAAAGGCTCGTTTTATAGGATATATGTGATTAGCATTAGAACACAAATTTTTAATTCATGCAACATTTTTAAACTAAAAAGTATCCAGATCCTTGATCCAGAAGGCTGTTGCTCACTCTGTTGACACTACAGATAACCCTCAGTCATAAAGCAGCTGTAAAAACGGGTGATAAGAGCTCGAAATGCACATCCCAACGTTTGTATGGAAAAAAAAAAAACTTAAAATATGAAAAAAAAAGCTTAAAATTTAAAAAAAAACTTAAAATATAAAAAAACTTAAAATATATAAAAAAAAACTAAAATATAAAAAAAACTGAAAATATAAAAAAATCTTAAAATATGAAAAAAAACTTAAATTATAAAAAACGTAAAACATAAAAAACTTGAAACATAAAAAAAACTTACAAATAAAAACAAATTAAGATATGAAAGAAAAAGGTGGATTGGCCAGCCGGATTCAAACTCTCCTCTACCGCTCCCCTACGAGCTCACGAAACGGAAGCTCCAACCCACTGCGCCAATGAGCAGACGATTTTTCGCTGTTGCTAAACATTAATTTATTTCTATCGAGGATGTCTTATTGCGCTTCGATCTGTATTCTCTTTTTTATTTGCTGACTCCAACTTTATGCACTTGCTGTCACATATGGCGCTCCTGCCAGGCACTACCACGAGTTATTTTATTCATGTTTGAAGCCACGGCACGCTCTCTCCGCCAGCGAAATCGCCGTTTTGCTAACCAAGCGAGACTGTCCATGTCGGCCATTGGTCGTGCCGGTCGTGCCTTACGGTTCGACCACCGCATTACGGTAAGAATGCAGAAGACTCGCGCATGCGCAGTTCGTACCGGAGGGCCCATCGTACCGTATCCGATGTGCAAAAACGGTTCCCTAAAACTCTCTAATGTCAGGTGCCGCGATCGTGGCAGTTGGTCGCACAAATACTTGGGATAAAGGCGAGCGGACGCAAGGGTCACTCCAGACTGGCTGCAGACCGAGAGCTGAACAGGCATCTGCCGCTTCAGCACTTCGCTGCTTTGCCACCGCCAGGTTCGCGGCAGAAAACATTGCCGCTCTTTTATGGTGTCATCGGGCGGAAATCGAGGGATTGCTCTTGAGGACTAAACAGACCGGTCAGAGGCGCGCTCCACGCACCATAGTTTGCCGATGCGATGCACGTGGGATTCCACACTGCATGCTCTTTCAAAAACAGTCCTTGCAAGGCGTAGCTCTCAGTGTACGATTTTCGAAATAGAAACAAAGAAAATAGGTATTTCTAGGTGTACGAGCCCTTAACTCTATGTGAGCATCTTACACATTTCTTCTTCATGTATTGCTTCACCTCACCACAACTCAGCAGAGCACTGGCAGAGTAACGCGCGTTATATCAACAAACAACGCAAAAAAAAAAACGAAGACGAGTAGAAGCAGTGGACGGGACGAGCGCTGACTGGCAACTGAAAGATTATTGAAGAACCAAAAACCAACCCCAGCAACCACCACCAAAGCAAAAGGAACAACAAAACACGTATGAGCAAGATAATAACCAAAAGCTAAAAAAGAAAGGAGTAGCAAATTAAGCTACAGTCACTGAAAACTAAGGTCGGGTCACACTGTTTATACACTAAACAAAATACAGTCTGCAAACAAGAGTCCCCACAATATCCGTGGGTCGAATGCCACGTGCCAAGTTTTCTCCTTCAACTCCTTACACTCCGGCATTCGAAGCACGGATCTCGCTGTGACTCGCTTTCGAATCTGTATGCAGCCAGTCTTTTGTATGATGCATAAGCAGTGTGACCCCGGGTTAAGGAACTCTATTTCCCTTGAATGCAGAAAAAAACGTCGTTAGACTGACGTAGCTATCTTTACTTGCTTTGATTATTTCGAAACGCTCAAGCGACTCGCGTGCTGCTTTATGATTTTCCTCCAAATTTTTTGAATATTTTAAAAATTTATTTAAGCAAGAATATGGCTCAAATGTCGTTATAATGAAGCATCGCTTATGGATGGTGACCCAAACATTTCCGTGTCCATATTAGGTGGCGCACGATTTTTCCACGAGACAGCAGCCGCCGATGTGCTTTAGCACACGCAAAGAAATTGATGTCATGATCCACTGTAGATGACAGCAAAATGGCTGGGCATCGGGGAAGAGGATAATGAAGAAAGGCTTTTCATCTTCACAGTAACGTCTAATGAAAAAGGTAGGCGATTCATTTGTCTAACAAGCACGTAACTTTCACCTGTGAAGATCAGACTAATGTCTTTATTATCCCTTTCTACGGAGCCCATACATTTCCCTCTCATTATAAACTGCAGGATCTTCACGTCAAAAGATTTGCTGGTTTAAGAACGCAAGGAAGGCGGGAAGAAAAAATGAAGGCACCACTCCACGCTGTGAAGGTGGTTGGACAGCGAAGCTGTGGTATCATTTGCAGTGATTGTTTACTCCACTATAGGCCCTTTTTTATGGCAAACGCCACCAGGTGGTGCTCAAGTCTTTGACGTCCCAGAGAAGTTCCGGTTTGTAAAAAGAATGAACAAAGGCCACCTTAACACCGCTGCTTGAAATGTAGATGGAACATTTAAAGGAGCTGTGCAACGATTTTAACGTTGAAAGAATTGGCGTTTTCTACTTCTGACATGGTTCACCTTGTCACAAAGGACAGAAAACACACCTCCTTCTTTCAAAATGTTGCGATTCCGCCGCGTAATCGCGAAGCAAAAATTAGAATATTCCTCGACCTGCAGCCGCGAGCGGCGGCCATGAGAAACAGAAGGCATGACGTCAATGGGGAATCTTGTAGAAAGATAGCAAGTTGTGCGAATACCTGTTCGATAAAAGGTAACTTTTCTATAAATCTTGTCGTTCCAACATAAATATAAATGCGTCAAAAACCTGGTATCATCGACAAAACTTTTATTATACGGAGTTTCAGTGGCGCCATCGATCCTAAGTTCACAAAACCGTCAGCAGCGGAACAGCCGCCAGAAGCCGGAGGGGGAGGGGGGACAGGGCCGGACCCGGATGAGACTTTCCTCCTTTCACCATATTGTTCGCGCTGCGCCCGCCAGCACGTGGTCACGCAGTCGTGAGCGGATAAGTTCTCGCTGCTTACTGATGGCTCTAAAGAGAGAGCTTCACCGGAACCCCGCGCCTTCCCCATTGACGTCACAGCACACGTGACTCGGAAGTTGGGGAAGGAGTTGAGAGGCGCCGAAAACCTCAATCTTTGTCCATTTTTAAAATAAAATCTAGGACATGCAGGCAAAAGCGGTTTTTTGTTGTTTACTCAGAAAGGTTGAGACACCAACTCCCAAATTATTTAAGCAAATCACTATAACTGTTGCACAGCTCCTTTAACCACCTATTCTTCAGGTGACCGCCAAAAGAACGAAGGATTGCGAGATCTGTCACGATGTTTTGAGTATTCTTGTAAACCGACTTGCCTCCTCCAATATGTAATATTGTACAGCCGAAGGCCATCGTTATATCTGCAACATTGTATTCCGTGCAGCATATATGCTTTCTAGCACTGGTGACATAAGCAAGCTCAACAGGCTTGCAAACACGCGGTTCGACCGGAAGTCGCTTGGGACGGAAGCAGCAGTTCATGTTTCGTAAAAAATTGAACTCCCAATCATATTTTAAAAAATTTTGCCAAGATCCGGGAAGCGTCCAAGTCACCCCGATGATACACATGGAAACAAAGCCCACGATTTCCGGCGCCGCGACGAAAATCTCATGAAACCGCTAGGTCCCCTGGGATTTTCCGAAAAGTCTACTACTTTTAGCGTGAAGTAATCTTATAGTATACTATGCGACAGGGAGAAATATCGCATGCAAGATTACTTCTTTTATAGGCACAACATTTATAGGTCTGGTCTTAGCGCTGTCTTGTCATCATTTACTCAGACAACAACACAAACAAATGTAGTTGTCTGGGGGCTATCGCAAAAGGCAATGGAAATGCCTAACTAGGCGGCAGCCCCCTCCCCTCCCCTTTCACCTCACTATAATTGGCAAATAAACAAAAGAAAACATGCATAGGTATAGCACGTTACACAAAACGAATTGTATTGCTTTTCGGGGATTCGTTGGGTAGAAAAGTAATGTTATATAACAAGTTGTCGTAATCTACCGTCATAAAAAATGCAAATAGTTTAATGGTAGTATGGTAAGTCTTCTTGGTGTATTTTTCTTGTATTAGCTTATCCTGATAAGGTTATGTGAATATTTTTAATTCAGTGTCCTCACACACAAGCAGCTTCATTAAACAACACTTTTGATATAAAGAGAATAAACCTGCAAAAAACCTATTATTATTATTATTCCGCTGGGTGCTGCGTGTAATGGTGGGACAGATTGTGGTTTCAGGCGGACGTAAGAAGAGACTGAGATAAGCCAAAAAGCCGATTCGTGTTTTTTTATTGTTTTTCTAGGAACGTGCATCACTTAAGCCCCCGTATAGTAAATACACGCAACGCAATTTATAGCTGAAAATGTATTTTTCTCGCTAGCGCTATCGCTCAAAAATGGCGTCCTGAAGCCAGGAAAGAAAAGCTGGCACAGAGAGAAGCGCGCCAGTCTTTCATGGCGTTGTGTGTAAGCACCGGTGTAATCGATTCGCGCAGAGGCGGATTCATAGGTCAGGTTGGGTTAGGTTAGGTTAGGTTAGGTTAGGTTAGGTTAGGTTAGGGGTGGCGTGTTTGGCAAGATCTGTCGTCACGGGTGAAACGGGTGAAGCTGGTGGTATGTCGTTGTTTCTTTTTTTTCATAAAAAAAGATTGCTTGGAAAGCTTGAGAGCGCGGTGCCTCCCCCCCCCCTTCCCCCTCTTTATCCCCCCCCCTCCCCCCCGGCCTCACTCAAATCTGCCCTTGGACCGGCTCCTTGGCTCAAAAGTGTAACCGAGCAACCACTGAGAGGCGCTAGGAGAGAGGAACAAGTGTTCCTCTACCGTTCACAAGAGATCTACAAAATAAAAAAAAGTCACTGTAAAGGAAACAGTGCAAACCTACTATGAACCACCCAAGCCACCGAAGGCTGCACGCTTGCTAGTTTTGTTGTCGGCCATGTTAGAATAAAGCTCTTTGCTTAAAAGTTCATTTCTCAATGCTTCACTCTTTTGTTGGTGAGCCAACAAATCGGTCTCATCCTGTAGCAAACGGCACACCTGCCGAAGCAAGCTTTCCCTCAGCTCTTTGTCGTGCAGATCCCCATGGAGGATCGAATGATCCCTTGCCGCCTGCCTCCGCGTCCCGAGAATTCACGTCGTCTGCTTTCTGTTTGACGGCACCGGACTTCTCTTCGATGTCCCCGTTAATGGAGTCGTCAGAGAAAATACAAGAACTGCAGGATCTGTGGTCGGCGTCCTTTTTAACTGTCACGTCGTGGTCAGCCCTCGCAGGTTGAGTAGGTGGCGGGAGAATCGGCCTTTCTTGGGCCCCTTGGTCACCGGACGGCGAAGCAGAAGTCTCTGGTTCGTTCGAGCCCCTGGGATGCTGGGAGTCGACGGGCAATCGCCGAGCCGCCTAGCCCGAACGTCGACAAGGTTGCCCACGCCGCCCTCTTTGATTCTTTATATCCTGGGACGAAGGGAATCACGAAGACAAAATAAGATACAATATCAGGGTGATACCGACGTCATTAAATCAACTTAGTTACAAAACTGCCCACAGATTCTGCCTCACGGGCAGCACCCCCCTCTCCCCTACAGTTCGCTTCCCGTCATTCGGGGCGCCACCGTTTCTTGAGGGTTGGCTCCTATGGTAGCTACATGTCACACAGGGTTCGAAGAACAGCGCCGAGATGGCGCTTCGCCGCAGCGTCTCCGAAAAATATTGTTTTGAAAAGCAGCCTCTAGATCAGAGGTCTCAAACTCATTGGAGTTTGGGGGTCAAATTTCAGACTCCCGAAAGGTAAATGGCCAACGTAGGGGGGGAGGGGGGGGGGGGGAGCGTAAGGGGGGGGGGGGGTTTCTTGAGGAAAGAAAAATACTCCTGAAGGTTCAGGTTGCGGAGCACCTTCGTCCGCCAGCAATCCTAAAATATTGACTTCATACTCTCTGCTGCTAGTGAACTTGCCATTTTGCAAGTGACATATTTAACTTTGACTAGTTCGTGACTCTTTTATAATAAATACTTGATGGGCCAAGAAAAAGAAAAATAGCGCCGCTATGAGGACGTGCTGCGATTTTTGAATTCAACAAGAGGATATAATTCAACAAGAGGGGGGGGGGAGGGCACGACATAGCCGCTGGAACTGTCATGCAAACTTCCCGTCTGCTACAGGATTTCCTGGCTGCTGCCCTTGCGGTGGGTCTACCCGCCAGCTCGCCACTCTATGACCACCGTGGAGACACACCCACCTGGATTCACCCGCCGCACGTCCGAGTGGCTTCCGATCAGCCACTACCCTGCCCGCAATTCCTACAGCTGACCCTGGCTCCCAACCACCTTAGGATCTGACAACCGGGGACGACATGTGATCCACGTGAAGAGGGTCTACAAAAGCCCGCCCGATCCGCCTCCCAGTTGGGGCACGACATTGCCGCTGGAACTGTCATGCAAACTTCCCGTCTGCTACAGGTTAGTTATCTTAGCAACGCTGCTAACGCTCGTAACGGTTTTTGCTGTTTTATGGTGATGTCGAGCCCCTACGACTTGTCAGTGTACCGTAATAATATTTTTAGATGCTTATTCAATTGCGCATACCACGCAATGATCTCCCATCTTTGACTTTTAATATCGGGAGATATTGAGACTAACCCTGGCCCTAACTCCACCGTAAACGATACCATTCTAGAAACGCTGACGCGTCTTGAAGCAGGCCAAGCAAATATGCTTGCTGCGATTACATCTTTGCAACGTGATCAGCGAGCGGCCGATGACAGGACCATACTTCTTAACAATAGGATTACTAACATTGAGCATGACATCATGGCATTGAAGAGTGGATCAGCTCAGCCACAATCACCTAACAGCCCTCTGAATATCATCCCATCGGAACTTTCTAAATTAAAAGCGAGGTGCGACGACGCCGAGAACCGTCTCCGTCGATCAAACCTACTTTTTTTTTTGGTATACAGGATTCCCAGAGTGAAACGTGGGCGAAGTCAGAAGAAGTTGTTATTAATTTCTGCTTACATAGATTGGGCATCGAGCTGGATCCTTCCGACCTCGAAAGGTCCCATCGCTTAGGACGCTTCACTGAAAACAAATCCCGCCCTATAATTGTCAAGTTGCTACGTTTTAAAGATAAGGAATCAATCTTGGCGGCCGGGCACAAACTAAAAAATACTACTTTCGCCGTCCGTGAAGACTTTTCTGAATCAGTTCGCTTAGCGCGCGGCAAGTTACATCAGTTTGCAGAGCCGCAAAACGTGCCCTTTAAAATCCGCTTTGATAAACTTCACATTCATAACAAGCGTTACATTTACGATCCCATTAGTGACTGTGTAAAGGAGCTTGAAGCATAACTAAATGGGAATAAAAAAAACCGCCTCCCGACACAGAGCAACTGTCGGATCAAAAGTAAAAAATCGCAGTCGCATGTTGTTACTTTTACAAATGTTCGTAGTTTCCTGCCTAAGAAAGATGAAATATGCAGTCTTCTCGACGACTGCAAATCCGACATAGCTATATTTACGGAAACTTGGTTAAAACCGGACGTTAACGATGATGAGCTTTTTTATTCGAACATGAACTTCTCTGTATATCGTTGCAATCGGCCTCGGCAGCGTGGTGGTGGCGTCCTTGTGGCCATAAAAAAAGAAATGCCTTCATTTTACGTTCAACTATCCTGCGATCTCGAGCTATGTTGTGTTTGTCTTTCATCGCAGTTTAGCAAAACGCTTCTTGCAGTGTGCTATAGGCCCCCAGGTTTTGACTGTTCTTTTGTTAATAAACTACATACTGCCCTAAACGAAATCACGATACCATTTTCCAAAGCGAATCTTTTACTGTTCGGTGATTTCAACTTCCCTGAAATCAACTAGCAGTTACTCACATCTACGTCACGTGATTCCAAGCACTTTCTTGACGTTTGCATGTTGTTCAATCTTAGTCAATGATCGACAAGCCTACTCGTGATGATAATATCCTTGATTTAGTACTTGTATCATCGCCCGATCTTGTGCAATCTAATATTTACATGCCTGGTCTTAGCGACCATAGAATAATGAATATATTGATCACACTGCCTGTTCTAGTTAAATCGCCCATGTTTAAAGTCATACGCGATTTTAATAAAGCTGATTACGCCGGTATTATTGCTAAGCTCACCATCTTTTTTGACGTCTTTCTATCTTCTTTTTCGTCGCGGTCCTAGAGGACAATTGGTTGTTATTTAAGCAAAAGGTTACTGACCTGATCAACTTACATGTTCCCTTGCTGCGGATTCGTGGAGATGTTGGGCAACCATGGTACAATAAAAAGCTGAAATCAATTGATAACAAAAAGAAGCGCCTTTTTCGAAAAGCGAAGGCTAGTGGTTCTCCTTCTGAGTGGAATAAGTATTTTCAGTGCCTAAAAGAGTACACTGCGTTAATTAAAACTTTCAAGAAGAAGTATTTTCATCGGGACTTGCCCAACATTCTTCGAACCAACCCTACTAAATTTTGGAAAACGATTACACCCAATCCTAGTATGCAGTCCATTGAGCTAATTGATAAGGGCGGTGTCATTGTGCCCGGCGAACTTGCCCCGTCTGTAATGAATGATTACTTTTCTTCCATCTTCACAACGAAGCCACCAGAAAATATTCCCTCCCTCCCTCAACTTCCGTTTTCCCAAATGCCTCCGACCACTGTCACTGCATCTGGAATTTCTAATCTTATAGATAAACTGAAGGTATATTGTGCCCCGGGACCTGATACAATTTGCTCAAAAATACTGAAAAACACGAGAGACATCTCCGGTTTATTTCTTCGGCTAATTTTTAACCAGTCATTGTCAGACGGCTGCGTTCCGTCGGACTGGAAGATTGGCCGGGTCATTCCTGTCTTCAAAAGTGGTGATCGATCCCTTCCTGAAAACTATCGTCCCATATCGCTCACATGCATTGCATCGAAGCTTTTAGAGCATATCATCCTAACGTTATGAATCACCTAACCTGTAATAACTTTTTTTTTCCAAAACCAGCATGGTTTTCGCCAGGGTTATTCCTGCGACACCCAACTTTTTGAATTTTTTCACGACCTGCACACTAACCTTGACTCGCTCTCTCAAACGGATGCCATCTTCATATACTTTTCCAAAGCTTTCGATCGGGTTCCTCACCTACGCCTACTCGCAAAACTATCGCGGCTCAATATTGACCTCTTAATCGTATCCTGGATTCGCAGCTTTCTCTCATCCAGAGTCCAATATACAGTAGTCAACACTTTAGAATCAAACCTTACCGATGTTTTGTCTGGGGTCCCACGGGGCAGTGTCTAGGTACGCTTCTTTTCTTGATCTTTATTAACGACCTTACAGATTCTATCACCTCTAACATACGTTTATTTGCTGATGATTGTGTCATTTATCGCCAAATAAATTGCTCCTCCGATCACCTTCTTCTTCAGAAAGACCTAGATAATATAACCAAATGGTGTGATCAATGACTTAACAACTCTAAATGTAAGTTTGTCTGTTTTTCTCGAAAACATTCCCCACCTCTTTTCAATTATTCTCTAGGCTCATCAACAATTAAGTGTGTTCAATCGTACAAATACCTTGGCGTTCATTTTTCTTCCCGTATGTCTTGGACCCTCCACATTGACTCCATACATGCCGAAGCTTCCAGAACGCTTGGTTATATTCGACGTTGTCTGCCCTCAGCCCCTCCAGCTTTGCGCCAGCTGGCCTACGAAACTTTTGTGCGTCCGAAGATTGAGTATGCTGCTGCCATTTGGTCCCCACACAAGATTTACCTCACTAACACCTTAGAATCTATTCAGAATCGTGCTGCCCGATTCATTCTTTCTAATTATGAACGCACTGCCAGTGTGTCGGCCATGAAGGCTTCCTTATGCCTCCCCACTCTCATTTCTCGCCGAAAAATATCACGCATCTGTCTTTTCCAGAAGATTTTTTATTACCACCCTCTACTCAGACAGTGTCTACTGTTAGAACCACATCGTTCATCCCGACGACTTTTTAACTCCCTTAGTGTACGTCGCATCCATGGTTCCACTGTCACTTTTAACAGCTCATTTCTTCCCCTTGCCATAATAGAGTGGAACAATCCACCGGACCATGTAGTGCTCATCAGTGACCCCGACCTCTTCAGACATGCTGTATCGTCTATATTTAATATGTAATCAGTGCGATGCTCCTACCTATGGCCAGTGCTCAGCCACATCTTGTTTCTATGTTTTGTTTTTTGTTTTTATTGTATAAAAGTTCTACTTGTGTGCTTCTTTGTATTGCCCCCCCCCCCCCCCCCCTTAGGTAATGCCCCTGGCGGGCCTTTAAGGGATAATAAATGAAATGAAATATCTTCGATGCCTTGTCCTTCACCTCACTCCAAAATTAATCGAGTTAGAACGGCATAAAAAATAAAAAAAAACACCTTATGTGACAGTTTTGCTATTTTGTCGATTTTTAGGAGCATCATAAGAATTAAGGCTTGGGCTCGACTTTTCCCGGGTGCTCAAAACGAGCTGCTGCATTGAAGCCTCCATAGCAAGTAGGCCTTCTGGGATTGATTGAGACCGTGGAGACACGAATATACTGCGTTTGACCTAACGGTGGAGAGCAACGGACGCTAGGAGCCATTCCAATGCCGTGTTAATGTCGCGTGACATTCTGGAGCAAGGCAGCATTGCGCAGGGTGCTTAGTTACATGATTTGTGCACAGTGCTCAATTAGCTGTGATAGCTCCCAACGTCCGCTGCAGTCCATTGTGATTAACTCATGTTGAGCAAAAAAGCAAACTCACGTAAAATCTTCAGGCGCGCATACTTTAATGAAATATAATAAAAATATTTTGTTTGTTTTAAAGTCGGAAAGCCACGCAGGGCGAGAAGAGAAATCATATTTTTGGTTTGTAGTCTAGGTGGCGCGACCTACCGCCCATTATAAATACCGCCATTAGCATCCATGCATCCATCCGGTAGAAGGATACCCTGAACTGGGCGGAACTGATCGGAACGACGCGTCGGAAGCATGTGTATAGAACTTTCAAGTGCGGCGAGTGGGAGCAGCCATCTTTCCGACAGCTCCCACGTCGTGATTAGGGGATTAAGCGAGAAGCACGATCACAACACGCCGGCGGCGTCCGAGAGATGGCTACTTCGCGCTTGGCTGTCTTGACTTGGATCGGATCGCCTTGGCCAGCTCCACTATCAGTTACGTTTAATTATAAAAGAAGCAAAAATGAGCACTTTAATCAACCAAAGGATAAATATTATACCTAGATAGCGAAATTAGTATGCTACTATACTAAATATTTCCTTTACCAAATTTTATTTAAAGTAATCTTTAGTTTAACAAAAAATTGCTTGTGGCGTTGCGCAGGCTCTCGTTACGCAATAATTCGGTAGCGGGTTGCCAAGATTGCAAACGCGCTACTAAAACACGAAAGCGTTTCTCCACTACGGTAGGTGTAGCGGAGGTCCTAGCGGACTACGGAAAGCATAGCGGAAATGAAAAACGATCTACTGAAACTCTCTGTTACTATAAGGAGGCTCAAGCGGAGCCGACGTTGAAAAACGAGCCGGAAAATTTGACAAATGCATATAGAAACTAGAAACTCACACTAAAAGTGCACTGAGCAAGCTAGTTTTACCTCGTAAAACATCAAGGTGTATAATTCTCCTCTAAAAAAAAATATAAGAGCAACAATCTTGGCAAGTCACCTTAGGGCGCATTCGCAGACGACCGAGTTAGTGACGCCATTAACATGTGGCGCCACTTACCGACGGGGTCACCGATCAGACGACGCACTGCCTGTCAGTCGATGACAGTAAATTTCCCACAGGGAGAAGGAGCGCCGTGTCAATGCACTTTTGTCGCTGCTTGATTCGCGGCATCGGATCGCAGCGTCATCTGAGACATACTTGAGCTGAGTGAGCGACATCGGTTCCCAGATTTGTAGCACCCACGAGTTATATGCTCCCGCGAGTTAAGATCTCGGGAGGGTTAAACACGGCAACAACAGTAAGAACGAAACGGAGGGGCGGCTCACTTGATGTTGTCACCCGGTGCGTCTTCAGCCTTCCCTGGCGGCGTGCCTTGCATGTGCGGCGTGTGGCTGAACGCGCCGCCTATGGGCAGGTGGCGGCCTGTGCACTTCTTCGCCGGGACCTGTGCGTCGCCGTTGACGACCTCCGGGGTCTGCACAAGAGAATACACGACAAAAATAAAGGCCATGTGGCACACAAAAGTAGACCGTATTTTCATTTGTGATGGACGGACGGGCAGTATATGCGATCTTCGTCCAATGCCATGAAGCCCAACGTAATAGGCCGTACGCAAAAGTCTTGGAATCCGCCATCACCTGGCCATTCGGAGCCGCCATATTGGAGGAATGCTGCACTCTGTGCCTGCAGAAAATCTGCATTCAACTCTGTTTTCACGATTTTAGGATGATGTATTAGAGAATTTAATAAATTGCTGTTCAGGTTTGGTGAAAAGGAGAAAGAAAAGTTGGCGACGAGATTGTGTGAAAAGGAACTCCCAGCAACGATATCGCAAGACTCTTCACTGAAGCAATGAAACGGGCTATCCAGGTAAGTGCACGGTGTTTATCGAAGACGCCGTGCGAAGGGCTCTTACGAGAACCCCCTAATATGGCGCAAACTCGATAATTGATCGCACGCACGAATGATAGCACTTCTTTTTGCATTTGGTGTATAAAAGGCTACGCGCAACGTCATTTAAGCTCCTCCCTGTCACCGCGGCATCGACCATGTGATGCCTCGTTCACTCTTGCCAATCCGCGGGCGGGTCCACCGGGATTTTGACGCCGTGTAGTGATATCAGGTCGCCGCTGACGGAATATTCGACGGCGAGAGCAATTCGTACGGGACCGATTTTTCCCGCGCGGAAGAAGTTTCCGTGCCACCGCAGCCAATCAGAACGCAAAAAGGAAATGACGTTTATTGATGTCAAACCCTAGCCGAATCGCCCGAGTTGTCTCGATTTCTGCCGAAGTTGTTGGAGTTCCCAAGTCCCGCAAAGGGCGTGTCTAGCTGGTAAGGTTGTATCGGAAGAAATGTTCAGGGAGACAACACCCGGGTATGTCAACTTTTGAACCGCTCACTCCATCGGCTTGATATTTGCAGATGGTGTTTGTAGCGCTATAGAAGAAGGGCGAGCAAAGTTTCAGCCCTGTGAACTACGTTTATGAAGTACTATACACCAAGAATGAAGAAAAGCATAGCTTTGCATGGAATCTGCTCAATGAATCTATCGTTGAGGAATGGTGTTGTTAACCACATATTTCTCTGGTGGAATGCATACTGGTATACCTGTATGCATTCGAGTCATACTTCGTCCAGCAAACCTAGTCGAGGGCAAGTCATCCTTAGTCCAGCATACTTAGTCCGGAGGAAACCTTCGGCAGAGAGTCATACTTAATTAGTCCAGCATACTTAGTTCGTTGGCGACAGTTGGCGGCAAGTCGTACTTCCTCCATCACACTTTTACCGCAAGCGATCGTGGACGACGAGTACACCTTGTCCAACATAATTCTACTCATGTTGCAGTCTACGATTCCATTGAGCCAATCAAGCAAAAAGCAGTTCATCCCCAGGTCGCTTATTTTGTTTGTGGCTTTCCAATATCCAGTTAAACCAATCACTCAAGAAAAGAGCGCAGGATCACGGCGCCTTCATTTTGCGTGAGTGATTAGTCGCTGAGAGCGAGCCGACAAAGACGCCATGATGACTCACTCTTAGCATTGATCGACTGAATCCATGGAACCATAGCGACGGCTGTGGTTGGACTTCAGGTTAAACGGAGCAGAGTCCGCAGGCAACGGTCTGCGCGCGGAGCCGGTTCCTGACGAGGCGTAGTTCACGTGCACTCACGAGATCGCATGTTGAATCCTAACGTACCCGGAGATAGAGAGAGCGCGCGCGCAGCGGGCGAATGACGTCGCAACTTCAGATCAATTGATAGTTTAAAGGGGCGATAAACCTCCCTCTATCATGATTACTTTAGTTGTTTTAAGGGGCTTCTAAAAGTCCGAGAGTTCTAAGAATTCAAGACCTCATGAAAAAAAAAAACTATAATTAAGACATGTCCCTGACACACACTACTCCTCAAGAAACTTAAACTTGTCTCGACCCTTCTGACAAACCTGGAGATCACATGAGTGTGTCGTGTTTGCAGCACATCTGAAACCACCCCAAGACTCCCCACATCCAAACATAGCGAATCATAACGCAAGCGTAATAGCAAAATATTGTTATTTCTCGGGTTTATCAAAATGATCGAGGCAAGTTAAATTTATCTTTTTAGCTGCCCAACCTAAACACGTTTTCGGAGTACCCAGGCTTCACGCCTGCTATGAAATTTTTTATTTCTAAATTCAAAATACCTACTAAGAAAACGGCAGATAAATGTTATGCCGAAACTAACATTAAATGTTTTCCGCGATATTCAGTAGGGCGACGTCACATGACATGATGTACATACATCGCATGATGTATAACTTGCAAGTCGAGCAGGAAGCTTAGAAAACACAGTATTTTAAGGATATGTTTTTCCAACTTGTTGGCGGCTACTTCCCAGAATTCATTTAACCCGATCACACTTCTAGTGAACTTTGGGAACAATCTCTACTGTCCCAATATTACAACATCCGACGGCACGTTTTCAATGTAAGTAGATCCTCGCAGTGTCCCAGCCCATATTTTAAAAATTAACAACTTCGCGAAAACAAAAATCTGTTGCAAATCATAATTTGAATTCCTAATTTAGATGTAGATGTGTGTATTAAAAGGCTACGGAAAAGAAATTCTGGCTCCTACTTTCTTTATCTAGCCAGAAACTACATTTGTGAGCACCTTAGGAACACCAGTCTCCCGCTCGTAAATGCAGGAAAACTAATTTTAAAACGAATAAAACGATTTCTGAATACCGCCTGGTAGTTGTGAGGCCGATGTTGTTACGACGTTGAATGCCTGCCGCCCCAGAACCACACACGGGAGTACAGCGCAAATGTAGAGACACCTCGGGCGTGGACGGAATCGCGAAGCTTGATGAAGAGATCCACATTGCTTCCGTAACGTGCATTCGACACCATCAAGTTCGCCGTTCTTAGCAGACGAAAGGTAGGAGCTTGACCTGAGGATGTGGGGACCTCTGCCGGACCAACCATAACCCTGCCCCCCCCCCCCACCTTCCGTCTCGCGTCCGCTCTCAATAACGCGCTCAAACATGCCACCCAGTGAATTCCTTATATACATAGCTTGTAGGTGTCCCCATTGCTAGAGACTGACAATTAGTTCTACTTATTAATTTTCGCGAGTTTGTACCTGTGCCGTGTGAAACTGACACGTTGATTCGAACGCTCACGGCACATAAAAGACCAACATGGCCGCGAGTGACCTTACGGGCAAGCTATGTATAGGCCATGGGGCGTAGACTCCTCGGATATTAATACTAGGCGAGATTGTCACGCGTTGACGCCACCAAGCGGCAATGCTGGCAATTATAGCACCCGTGACTGTGCAGAGGCCCATGATGTCACGATCGCAATACGCATTCCACTTCTCGCTGGCCGATTTTGAAGCGACAGCTAGATAACTCGCGGCCACCTCATTTCGTTTCCGTAACCCTTAAATTTGGTGAACCAATTTGTAGAAAAATCACCGACTACCGAACATTTTGGCGGAGGTTACCTTCGATTAAAAAAACAAAGTGAAGAAATTGTTTTGTGATACCACCCGTAGAACTTCGTAGGCCCTCTTCTGGTAAATCTGAGAGTATTGCACAGAAACGTGAGCAACAGTCTGTAATACGTAAAATATTAATTTCCAGCCATATGTATCTGGAAACAGAAATGCCCGTTTCGGGATGTTTTCTATTCCACCCGAGACCCTTTTCAAAAGTCGGCGCCAACGCCTGTCTGCCATTGCTTACTCACATACCCTGAGCATGGATTGGGCACGAGAGTGACGTCAGAGTTGTGGTGGCTGCCGCCACACTGCTCCGGCAGACGGCAAGATGCCCGACGGCAGCGCCACGCTACGGCAGGGCGCAGCGGGGGGGAAGGGGGGGGGGGGGGGGAGGCGCAGGGGCATTCAAGGTGGAGACAGAGAATAAACAAGACGTAAGGAACCCTTTCTTGTGACTACGTGTTCTTCCGGGGGTGGACCGCACGGACGAGAACCCGGGGCTTCAAGGTGTGGGCAGGGAAACCTACAGAGTTTGGCGTCAACTCGGAACCAATGAGGCGCATCATTAGCAAGCAATGGCGACGGCCAATGCTCCGTCGTGGACTTTTGAAAAGGGTCTAAATTGCACGGAAAATTGAGGAAAGGCGCCATCTTTTTACCTTATCCACGCAGGAGGGCGCCTTGCGTTTTGCACCTTCGCGCGGAGTAAACGGGGTCCGAGCACCGCCTCCGAAAAGACGAGAAATCTCGTCCATGTGCGCCTCTTGATCGTGCTGCTTGGCATGGATAACGTAGTGTTGGCCATTGATGTAATTCGTTTTCATGGTTGCACCGCAGTTGTCAACTTCGCATTTCCATCGGAAAACATTGCGAGACCGTGAAGTATACGTGAACACACACCCACGGTGTATGGCCTTGCGGACGTTTCTAATTTTCATGGTTCCCACTATCACACTGATTGGAGCCTGCGAAGCGGCCGTAGACGACTTAGCATTGTTGCCGCCAGTCGAGTTGGTGTTCTCAGCAGGCTCAATGGACGCCGTCAAAGTGGACGGAAAGGACGCCATTGCAGTGTCGCCAACCAGATTGCTCCGGATGCGCGCTCCGAGTCCCACGTGATCTAGTGCTCACATTGGGATGGGCGCCCTGTAAAAAGAACGCTGTGAGATTCACTAGAAAGACTAGAAAACCAGAGCTTCCGAGAAATAAAAGAGCATTTAGTAGTAGCTGTAGTTTAAAGCGGAGATGCAACAATTTTTGTACTTTAGTAAAAACCAATTCGCATTAATCCTGGACATTCGCAACCTAAAAAGACACTCGTATTATTTTTCCCTAGTCAAGAGCAGTCACAGAAAATATACGACAAAAAACAATTTAGCACTCCAGCGCAAATATACAATATACAGTCAAAGTAGCAGCTGCTATGTCACGGTGAAGTCGTCGGGCATCGGCATCACTTTCACTCACCGTGCGGTGCGTGAACAAAAGTGTACGGAACAAAATAATCTGTGACCATTTTGCTCCGAACGCCTTTCTTCCTTTTTTGTTCCAGAGCGCGTGAAAGCGGGTCTCCCGGCTCAAGCTCTAGGCATTGACAGTGCTATGACGGTATTTTATTACAGGCATTTTGTTGCCAGTGAGGGCGTGCAGTGGGCATCGCGCACTACAAAAACCCTATATATAAGACGGGTTGTTCAGTGTGCGGCGTAGCTCAGTAACGCCTGCTCTTCGGACGGAGCGGACCCGGGTTCGATTCATGCGGGCGGCGGGCGATCCTTATCGATGATTTGGCAACGTCGACGATGGGCGCCCTACAACGCCAACTACAACATTAACAACTACAACGGACGTCATTTCCAGAGTCAAAGAGCCCATAACTGCTATCGCTGTAAAACGATCAGCGTTCTCCCTCTACACTCGGAGCCACCAGTGGCCACGTGATCTGGAGTCGACTAAATTTCGCCGATGTTTAACGTAGCTATGGTGGCTGTGTAAGGTAGCCACGCACTGGTGCTGGCAAAGCACAGGGTTCACACTGAAATCCACGCATTGTCGTCGCAGCGATTTGGCGCGAGATAGCAGTGGCACGGCACGGTGGAGGGCCTGCGCCGTGTTAAATTTTGAGCGTCTTTGTCTTCGCAAACGGCTAGGAAGCCGCTCAACCGAGCTCGACGGCGTCAAAAATCATAAGTAATATGTTAGCGCTCTATTTTATAAACAATGTTTTTGTTTCTTATTTTAGTTTTACAATCTATCGATAGAGCAACGAGTCGCCGATTCGTTGCAGTAACGAGCACCTCCGACCACGGAAGCGCTGCTGAGCGCTCAGTTTACTAAGAAATCGACTTCATTGCGTCTATGGTAACCGGGCGCTGCCAAACCGACCAAAGCATTGAACGGAAACGTACGAGACGGTTTTCTTGTATTCCAAAATGTGCTCGATTTCACACGAGAGTTCAACTTCCGACCCTCGTCGTGCGAAAACCTACTCGCGTCTGTACTTGTTTTCACCTCAAGAAAAAAGGACGTTCTCCGCATTGTTCGTACGCCGGGCGAAGTAGTTCTTACAAGGTTTGGTTGTCAGAGAAAGAAGCGATGCTTTTGGCGTTTGAAACGTATTCGTCTTGATTAGATAATACATATCTGATGTAAAATGCACCTAGATAAATCTTAATTCTCCACATAAAGGGGAAAATTAGTAATGCTCCGCGAGGAGCCGGTCTTTTTTTACTACGATTCTTGAGGGGAAAACGGGTATAGTGTTGTTTTCGTTGGTTCCTCTTGTCTCATTGTCACGTGACCCAGCCCGCAGGAGTAGCTTAACGTAGCCATCGCAGAAACGAACGCGACGAGCGGCCGATGTAGAGAAAGAAAAAAAAAACGCGGTGCCTTGGCGCCAATTTTTTTTTTTACTTTTTGTTTTTGTTTGCGCCGCGCCAAGACTAGAGGGAGAGGGAAAGTAAAACAGAACGTGCATTGCAAAGAAGCCAACTGTCAAGGGGAGCCTTGCGAACAAGCGCTCTACCAGTTCAGCCTACTCATGCCGATGCTTCTTGAAGGGAGAAAGGGAAGCGCTACGGCCTTAGATCTAGGTGGTTTTGATTGAGCTCGGCGGTCAACAACCATTGAGATGGAGAATATATCATATCAGATCAAGGCAGACAAGCTATATATGTAAGCGTCAATGCCACGTGTCTTTCTCTTGCCCCCTAGTGGCACTAACCCTTTTGCACCCTCGGCTATAAGTAACAACACGGAATAAGCCAAGGCAGTAAAGGTGCCATACGTGGCCACTGGCCGCGAAACACTTAATTTGCTTTCGCTTCTTCAATAATCTTACCTAACCCAGGTAGTGGTGTTATCCTGACACCCGAGTTGTCCATTTTTATCGGCCCACACAAAGTCGATACAGTCACATCATCGCATATGTCTAATATTCTCATAACGTCCTACCGCATCTATCATTTTTATCAAGTACTGCTAGCGCAATCGTTTTCGTGACTGCAAAAACAACGCTAGAGCAATTGAAATTGAAGTGTTGCGAGTGACTACGGATCAGACTTCTCCGGATCAGACGCGCCCTGTCCCTTTGACACGGAGCCAACGGAACGGTTCGCTCGGCGAGCGCTCCACCGGCTCCAGGAGCAAGATCAACAAGCCGCACACGAAGAGATCGCTCGCATTTCCCGAGAGCTAGAGTGTGTGTGTAGGCAATGTAGTTGGAAAAGGAAGGAGAGGCAATCCTGGGTGTAGGCTCATAGGCCAGTCTGTTGGAAGTCCGCTCGCAGAGCCTGCGCCGAAAGCTCTATATCTGCCAAGAGGAGGGGCGTTTCGTTGATAATTCGAATAGTTTCGGAATCCCGCCGAGGAGCCCGCAATGACCTCAAGTTAGCTCACATGCATGCATATGAAGCACGTATTAAAATGTTAATGTCCATAAAGCACGTATTCATGCCTGCGAAGCACGTATGCAACCAGTTCAATGGTCAAAATGTAAACGCCTTACCTTTTTGCGCGAAGACGGTCGTGGTTTTTAAACGTGTGTGTATTGGCGACGAAGACTCAGCAAGCGTGCCCTTCCGAATGCGGACTGGTAGACGGGGGCTGCTGGCGCTGACTCCGTATCAGAGGAATGAAGCTCTCGGCTACTTCCGTCCGGCCGCGTATATTTACGACGTACATCCGGTGCGGCGCACTGCTTGCGATTTCCGCGCTCCCAGCGGGCGCGGGCGGTCGTTATTTGTTGATTTCAGATAAGATTGACCAAAGGGGGGCTGGTCGACATTTTTAAATCAAGTGATGTTCTTATATGGGATTGTCTAGTGTCTGCCATAAACTGATCCAGACTTGGTTTAGACGATAAAAAAGTTTGGAGCCAGGAAATATCGGAAGGCATGAAGAGGTGAACAGTCGCGTTAAAAGCGGTATATTTATTAATGAAAAAAAAAAGTTCCAATCATTTGAGTATACCTTTCGTAATTTGCCTTCGAGTAAATACACATTCAGTCAATGTAACAATTCCAAAAGAAAAAAGAATCCGTCCTTATTTATTTTGACTCTACATATCCGTACCAAGGCAAACGGGACTCTGAAACACGACATAACAGAAAAAGCTATACAGAAAGATAGATTTGAAAAGCGCAAAATAAATTAGCTGCACGCCTCTACAACCGCTACGCAAGCGCACTGCTCAGCACAGAAACTCTATGAAAGGTTTACACCAGCACACGTCTTGCTTGAATACCCACTTGCACGTTTTTCTAGACGGGCCAGTTTGAGGTGAATGTTCAGCCGGAAATGCAGATACTTCTCCAGAAGCAGTTCCTCCACACTGTCTCTGTGCTGTGAGCATACTTCAGTGTTCACCGAACTGTTTCTTTTAAGCACAGACGCGATAGGTTTAAATGGAGAACACAGACTCAAAATGTCGGTTGTGAATGTTGAATTGTTCTTCACAATCAATTAAAAACTCCATGGCTTTGTCACTGGGGTAGATTCAGTTCTCACTATGCTTTACAAATTCCTTCATTTTGATCAGGGTGCTGTGTTTACTGTTCGAGTTTTATTTCAGGGCTTCTTTGCAGGTGTTGCAGTTCACAAACTTCAGCACTGCACGCAGGAGGAATCCACCTACATTCGCTAGAATGTCTTTCTCCACTTTGGATAGCATTGACAGCACCCAATTCATGATCTCCTCTGGAGCTTCAGGCTCTTCTGAAGGAGCCCTTGCACCCTCTGAGAACAAGTCGGCAAGCTGCTCCTCATCAACTGCATGGCCAGATATTCTGGGAGTCTGGACAAACTGGCTAACGCAGACCATCCGGAGAGCACACTTGAACTCGCAGGCTCCAGGCACTGGTTTTCGTAGACGGACAACCGAGAATAGGTTTTCGAGGCAGTCTTGTGTCATTCGTCCAGTCAGTAGATAGCCGTACCCATGCTCATTCAGGAGTTCATGTTGAAGTTGCTAGACAACTGTGGTTGATGTGATATGTCCTGCTTGTGAAGGCTTCCAGTGTGATGTCGAGCCGATAATCATCTCTCGGAAGATGCAGGCTGTGATATTTAGCTTTTCAATGGCAGCTTGGTGTTTTGTAGCATCGAAATGACTCAACGCCGCAACTGGATGACTCGCCGACATCAAAATGAACCATTCAGAAACAAGCTCACAAAACCAAGCAGTGGTTTCTGCCTGAGCTGGCAACTGGCCCTGGATCACTCTGTAGCGGATGGCCACCGAAGCTTCACGAAAGAACTGGACGGCGATGCTCATCTTCATTTTTGTAAAGTGATCGTCACTGAGGTGAATGTCTAACATGTGAGGAGCCACCTTTAGTTCATTCTCTTTATCTAGCTTCAGTGTAGCGTCGATATACTCAAGCTTGACGATGTCTGTGGGGAGCCCGTTTTCTTCAACAATCTGCTTGCTCAGGAAGAAGATGTCCGAGCGAATCAGTTGTACTCGAATGTTCTTGAGCAGATAGGCGACATCGGCCATGAAATACAGACGGCGCCCCTCAAGGCATGGGTGTGATATGCTGCACATTGTATCGGAGTTCCTGGTACTTTAAAGGCCAAGTTCGCGCAACATTGCTCTGTTTGGTGCACCCATGTCGCTGGTGACCACGAGTACTTTTAGCCCCGCTTCGAAGGACAACTTCACAATCTGGAGGACAAAGTCTTTGAGGAGGGTGCCTTCAAGTGACCGCCCCGTGAAGTGGTACGCTACTACCTGTTTCCACCGGGTAGTCAAGCTCCCCAACATGAAAACCAAAGCACGGTTAGCTTCGACTTCCTTCATTTTCGGAAGAGTCACAGACCCGAGAAAGCAATCCTGCGACTGATCATGTTCTATGCCCCCTGAAAATTTCATCTCGTCTAGAAAGAGAATGCAGTCACGTTGTGCATCTTTCATGGTCTGTACGTTTTTTTCAGGACATCGAGGACTTATTTTAGAATTCCTGGTAAGAAACAGAAGCCTTGTAGTCTTAGCATCAATGTTTTGGTGCTGGGCAGAGGGTAGCCGAGTGTCCGAAGGAGCTCGTACCCCGTGGTGCCGCATGCAAACTTGACTTGAAGAGCTTGCTTGATTGTTGCCATTGACCATGTCATACCCCGGCTGTTTTGTTTTGCAAGGACCTTCCTTTGATCGTCGGCCAGGAACTTCGGTTCCTTAAGTGCCTGAAGCTGTTGTTGTGCAGATTTTAGTTCGCTCTTGAGGGTTGGGATCTGCTTCCTTGCGTTCACAGGATGTTCTTGAAGAGAACTGTACTTTTTTAGGACGTCGCATAGAGCTTTCTCTAACTCCAGACAACAAAGGTTCTCTGTTCCTTCTGTCACAGTTTTGGGTGGTGGCTCAATGCCAGGTGGTGGCTCGTTTTCAGGTAGTGACATAATGTTTGTAGAATCTTCTGTGATGATATCCATGAAATCGTCGTCAGAGATAAAGTCATCTTGCTGAGGTGTGAATGAAGTGACAGTCAATAAATTAAGTTCAAGTGTGGGGCCGCTCCATCCATTTCTAGCATCACTGCAGATTTTGTCATGGATAGTTGATTCAGTTAAGGCATGAATAGAGGGATTCCCAGCTGCAGCTGCATCAGCAGGTGATGTTTTGACACAAGCTGTGTTGCTGGTCGTGCTTGCGGTGCTTGTACTTAATTCATGGCTCGAGGTGCTTGCGGCCGGGCTGAACTGTTGCTTTTCTGTTGGCTCAGGCGTAATGGCTTAGGGCAATTACATCACTGAATTTGCAAAAAGTGAACTTACCCGAGGAAAAAGTAAAAAAACGAAAAAGAATTAACTCCTATGGAAACGCAGCGAAGCCACCGGTCTTTAAACCGTAGGGCGCCCTATGGTTTGAAGACCGGTGGCTTCCCTGCGTTTCCATAGGAGTTGAGCCTTTTTCTTTTTTTTACTTTTTCCTCAGGTAGTTCGCGCTTTGCGAATTTTATAGAAACAATGCACCACCTGTGGCCAATGCTGTACAAAATCGTAACGCGGTAGATTAAGAAAGCGATTTTTGCGGTCGATTTAAAAAGCCTGGCCGCTATTTGGGACACGGTATAATATTTATTCTTTGGTTGACTAAAGTGGTCATCTTTACTTCTTTTATAATTAGACCTAACTGATAGTCCAGCTGGCCAAGGCGATCCAATGCAAGTCAAGACAGTCACGCGTGGAGTAGCCATCCCTCAGACGCCTCCGGCGTGTTGGGATTGTGCTGCTCATTTAATCACGATGTGCCAACTGTCTGAAAAATGGCTACTTCGACTCGCCGTACTCGACAGTTCGACACACATGCTGCCGATGCATCGTTCCGCTCAGCTCCGCCCAGTCCTGGGTATTCTTCTACTAGATGGACGTATGAATTCTAATGGCGGTACATATAACGGGCGATAGCTTGCGCCACCTAGACTAGAAACCAAAAAAATATTATTCCTCCCCTCACTCTTTTTGGCTTTTCTGACCTATAAAAAATATTATATTGCATTAAAGTATGCATGTCTGAATATTTTACGTGACGTTACTTTTTTGCTAACACGAGTTAATCACGATGGACCGCATCGGACCTTAGGAGCCATCCCAGCGAATTGAGTACTGCGTACAAATCACGTGGCTACGCACCCTGCGCAAGGTTGCGTTTCTTCAGAATTGCACGTGACATTCACAGATTCCTCGAAGCGTCCGCTGCTGTCCATCGTGAGGTGAAACGGAGTATGTTCGTGTATCAACGGTCTTGATCGGTCTCAGAATGCCTAGTTGTTATGGACGCGTGAAATCAGCAGCTTGTTTTGTGCTCCCGGGAAAACTCGATGGCGTCCGTTTCCTTCACAACGACCACTCGCGTGCAGCGTGACGCGCCGAGCACCGCCACATTCGCTTGCCAGGGCCACGTAGCACCTCCTCTCCCGATCGGTCTGAAAGGCACGTGACAAGATGACGTTCGCGCCATCCGTGCTGCCATTGGCTGCGGCCCTCTGAATATCGGACAGCAGCGTGGCGAATATCTGGCAGGTTTGTCACATGCCCTTGCCGGACAGAACCAACACCACCTGCACAGAAGGCCTACACTGTAAAAAAGTTTCACCCCATTTTACGGGCAAAAGTTGCGGGTTCAATATTGCCGGCATGGTTTCCCGTAATCTAGAAACTGGACTGTCCGTAGAAACAAGGCATACAATTTCGTAAAATGACGAAACGTCCGTAGTTCACTTTACGGACAGCTATCCGTTTTCCATTTTACGGGTAAAAGTTGCGGGTTTAATATTGCCGGCATGGTTTCCCGTAATCTAGAAACTGGACTGTCTGTAAAAACAAGGCATACAATTTCGTCATTTTACGAAATTGTATGCCTTGTTTTTACAGACAGTCCAGTTTCTAGATTACGGGAAACCATGCCGGCAATATTGAACCCGCAACTTTTACCCGTAAAATGGAAAACGAATAGCTGTCCGTGAAGTGAACTACGGATGTTTTCGTCAATTTTAGAAAATTGTATGCCTTGTTTTTACAGACAGTCAGTTTCTAGATTACGGGAACACCATGCCGGCAATATTGAACCCGCAACTTTTACCCGTAAAATGGAAAACGGATAGCTGTCCGTAAAGTGAACTACGGACATTTCGTCATTTTAGAAATTGTATGCCTTGTTTTTACAGACAGTCCAGTTTCTAGATTACGGGAAACCATGCCGGCAATATTGAACCCGCAACTTTTACCCGTAAAAATGGAAAACGAATAGCTGTCCGTAAAGTGAACTACGGACTGTTCGTCATTTTACGAAAATTGTATGCCTTGTTTTTACAGACAGTCCAGTTTCTAGATTACGGGAAACCATGCCGGCAATATTGAACCCGCAACTTTTACCCGTAAAATGGAAAACGGATAGCTGTCCGTGAAGTGAACTACGGAGTTTCGTCATTTTACGAAAATTGGTATGCCTTGTTTTTACAGGACAGTCCAGTTTCTAGATTACGGGAAACCATGCCGGCAATATTGAACCCGCAACTTTTACCCGTAAAATGGAAAACGGATAGCTGTCCGTAAAGTGAACTACGGACGTGTTCGTCATTTTACGAAATTGTATGCCTTGTTTTTACAGACAGTCCAGTTTCTAGATTACGGGAAACCATGCCGGCAATATTGAACCCGCAACTTTTACCCGTAAAATGGAAAACGGATAGCTGTCCGTAAAGTGAACTACGGACGTTTCGTCATTTTACGAAATTGTATGCCTTGTTTTTACAGACAGTCCAGTTTCTAGATTACGGGAAACCATGCCGGCAATATTGAACCCGCAACTTTTACCCGTAAAATGGAAAACGGATAGCTGTCCGTAAAGTGAACTACGGACGTTTCGTCCATTTTACGAAATTGTATGCCTTGTTTTTACAGACAGTCCAGTTTCTAGATTACGGAAACCATGCCGGCAATATTGAACCCGCAACTTTTACCCGTAAAATGAAACGGATAGCTGTCCGTAAAGTGAACTACGGACGTTTCGTCATTTTACGAAATTGTATGCCTTGGTTTTACAGACAGTTCAGTTTCTAGATACGGAAAACCATGCCGGCAATATTGAACCCGCAACTTTTACCCGTAAAATGGAAAAACGGATAGCTGTCCGTAAGTGAACTACGGACGTTTCGTCATTTTACGAAATTGTATGCCTTGTTTTTACAGACAGTCCAGTTTCTAGATTACGGGAAACCATGCCGGCAATATTGAACCCGCAACTTTTACCCGTAAATGGAAAACGGATAGCTGTCCGTAAAGTGAACTACGGACATTTCGTCATTTATGAAATTGTATGCCTTGTTTTTACAGACAGTCCAGTTTCTAGATTACGGGAAAACCATGCGGCAATATTGAACCCGCAACTTTTACCCGTAAAATGGAAAAACGGATAGCTGTCCGTAAAGTGAACTACGGACGTTTTCGTCATTTTACGAAATTGTATGCCTTGTTTTTACAGACAGTCCAGTTTCTAGATTACGGGAAACCATGCCGGCAATATTGAACCCGCAACTTTTACCCGTAAAATGGAAAACGGATAGCTGTCCGTAAAGTGAACTACGGACGTTTCGTCATTTTACGAAATTGTATGCCTTGTTTTTACAGACAGTCCAGTTTCTAGATTACGGGAAACCATGCCGGCAATATTGAACCCGCAACTTTTACCCGTAAAATGGAAAACGGATAGCTGTCCGTAAAGTGAACTACGGACGTTTCGTCATTTTACGAAATTGTATGCCTTGTTTTTACAGACAGTCCAGTTTCTAGATTACGGGAAACCATGCCGGCAATATTGAACCCGCAACTTTTACCCGTAAAATGGAAAACGGATAGCTGTCCGTAAAGTGAACTACGGACGTTTCGTCATTTTACGAAATTGTATGCCTTGTTTTTACAGACAGTCCAGTTTCTAGATTACGGGAAACCATGCCGGCAATATTGAACCCGCAACTTTTACCCGTAAAATGGAAAACATTTTACGGGTAAAAGTTGCGGGTTCAATATTGCCGGCATGGTTTCCCGTAATCTAGAAACTGGACTGTCTGTAAAAACAAGGCATACAATTTTCTAAAATGACGAAACATCCGTAGTTCACTTCACGGACAGCTATTCGTTTTTCATTTTACGGGTAAAAGTTGCGGGTTCAATATTGCCGGCCTGGTTTCCCGTAATCTAGAAACTGGACTGTCTGTAAAAACAAGGCATACAATTTCGTAAAATGACGAAACGTCCGTAGTTCACTTTACGGACAGCTATCCGTTTTCCATTTTACGGGTAAAAGTTGCGGGTTCAATATTGCCGGCATGGTTTCCCGTAATCTAGAAACTGGACTGTCTGTAAAAACAAGGCATACAATTTCGTAAAATGACGAAACGTCCGTAGTTCACTTTACGGACAGCTATCCGTTTTTCATTTTACGGGTAAAAGTTGCGGGTTCAATATTGCCGGCATGGTTTTCCGTAATCTAGAAACTGAACTGTCTGTAAAAACAAGGCATACAATTTCGTAAAATAACGAAACGTCCGTAGTTCACTTTACGGACAGCTATCCGTTTTCCATTTTACGGGTAAAAGTTGCGGGTTCAATATTGCCGGCATGGTTTCCCGTAATCTAGAAACTGGACTGTCTGTAAAAACAAGGCATACAATTTTCTAAAATGACGAAACATCCGTAGTTCACTTCACGGACAGCTATCCGTTTTCCATTTTACGGGTAAAAGTTGCGGGTTCAATATTGCCGGCATGGTTTCCCGTAATCTAGAAACTGGACTGTCTGTAAAAACAAGGCATACAATTTTCTAAAATGACGAAACGTCCGTAGTTCACTTCACGGACAGCTATTCGTTTTCCATTTTACGGGTAAAAGTTGCCGGTTCAATATTGCGGGCATGGTTTTCCCGTAATCTAGAAACTGGACCGTCCGTAGAAACAAGGCATATAATTTCGTAAATTGACAGAACGTCTGTAGCCCACATTACGGACAGCTATCCGTAGGAAATGTGAAAGCTGTCAGCGCTATATAACGAAGGACTACACCTTTCCGCCTTAAAAGGCCAAAGCCACGAGCCATCCGTACCACCTGCACCTCCTATACATCAGGCGACTCACCTGGCAGAGCTCTAGATCTGCCAGGGGTGTCACCTGACGTATCAGAGGTGCAGGATTGGTGCGGATGACTCGTAGCTTTGACCTTATATAAAACGAAAAGGTATAGTCCTTTGTTATTTAGTGCGGACAGCTTTCACATTTCCTACGGATAGCTGTCCGCAATGTGGGCTACAGACGTTCCGTCATTCTACGAAATTATATGCCTTGTTTCTACGGACGGTCCAGTTCAAAAAGACGTTAAGGTCAAGTGCTTCATTATTTAGTGCGAAAAGCTTCTATGTTCAAGCAAGCCTAAGTCACATGAAGCTTTTGGGGTACATATCGGTATGGAGAGTTCATAGCTCTGTCCTTTAATATATGAACTTGAATAATTTTTCATCCTCAGCCGAAACATATAAGAGTTCATGTTTTGCAAAAGAAAAAGAGCACAGAAGCTGTACTTCTCATTGCAAGGTTTTTGTTTGTGTGAGCTCAGCTGTTCCGATAGATGACAGCTCAACAAACGAACAAATTAAGAAGATCCACCACAATACCTTTATTGGAAGAAGGCATGTCTTGCTTTATCTTTGGAGAAAATTTACATTATAGTTGTCCGTGTGCTGGCCATTTAGATGCCCCTCCATGCTTGTGCTTGTAGTTGTCATTCAATTAAAGACCCCTTCGGTAGCTTCATGGTGCATGTAAGGGCAGCTTGAAATAAAGAGCAGAAGAGGATTTGAAATCAACACACAATCACAACAAATTGTATGTGACATACATGGTAAAAGTAAGCGAGCAACATGCTTACCAACTAGCCTAGCTCCCCACCTTTCTACTGTACATGACATATAAAATAAACCTCCCAGAAATCGAACCAAGTAAAAAGTTTGCATTGATTTCAGTACCGAACACAACAAGTGCTTGAGAAATAAAACTAGTCAATTGGAATTTCACAACGATTCAGTGATATTAAGCAAATTGGATTGAGCTAGATCTCCCTTAGTGTATACAGTAGGCTCGTGATAATTCAAACTTGGATATTTAATACTTCTGGTTAAGTCAAACAAATTTCAAAACTTTGGTTGACCCGCTACGTTTTGAATGTATTCATAAGCCGCTTAACTCGAACGGTGTTTTCGTGTAATTCATACTTTTTGTTCTCGCAGCGCCGTTGAGCGCACTTCTTTCCGAGCACCGGAGGACTGCGGAGAAGCAACACCCGTGGAGCTTGCTTCTGCTGGTGTTGCTTTTCCGCAGTGCACCGGTGCTCGGTAAGAAATGCGCTCAACGGGGTTAAAGCAGAGCAGAACCGTATATAGACTGTTTTACTGAAAGAGGGCGAGAGATAAAAGGGGAAAGGGCTACCGGCGCTTTCCCCCTTGCTGGAGCGTTAAGGAGAGTGAAAGTCCCAGATGAGAGCCTTTGCCGGTGTTCGGTGTAGGCGTTGCCCGAACTTCGTTCGTGCTTTCTTCTCTGTTTTAAACTCGCAAACTTAATTCGAGCCACGAGCTTGGATGTCGACATTCCCCCGATCATCGGGACACCATTGCTTGGTTTTCCCGTAATCTAGAAACTGGACCGTCCGTAGAACAAGGCATATAATTTCGTAAATTGACAGAACGTCTGTAGCCCACATTACGGACAGCTATCCGTAGGAAATGTGAAAGCTGTCAGCGCTATATAACGAAGGACTACACCTTTCCGCCTTAAAAGGCCAAAGCCACGAGCCATCCGTACCACCTGCACCTCCTATACATCAGGCGACTCACCTGGCAGAGCTCTAGATCTGCCAGGGGTGTCACCTGACGTATCAGAGGTGCAGGATTGGTGCGGATGACTCGTAGCTTTGACCTTATATAAAACGAAAAGGTATAGTCCTTTGTTATTTAGTGCGGACAGCTTTCACATTTCCTACGGATAGCTGTCCGCAATGTGGGCTACAGACGTTCCGGCATTCTACGAAATTATATGCCTTGTTTCTACGGACGGTCCAGTTCAAAAAGACGTTAAGGTCAAGTGCTTCATTATTTAGTGCGAAAAGCTTCTATGTTCAAGCAAGCCTAAGTCACATGAAGCTTTTGGGGTACATATCGGTATGGAGAGTTCATAGCTCTGTCAGTTAATATATGAACTTGAATAATTTTTCATCCTCAGCCGAAACATATAAGAGTTCATGTTTTGCAAAAGAAAAAGAGCACAGAAGCTGTACTTCTCATTGCAAGGTTTTTGTTTGTGTGAGCTCAGCTGTTCCGATAGATGACAGCTCAACAAACGAACCAATTAAGAAGATCCACCACAATACCTTTATTGGAAGAAGGCATGTCTTGCTTTATCTTTGGAGAAAATTTACATTATAGTTGTCCTTGTGCTGGCCATTTAGATGCCCCTCCATACTTGTGCTTGTAGTTGTCCTTCAATTGAAGCTTTCTTTGGTATCTTCACGGTGCATGTAAGGGCAGCTTGAAATAAAGAGCAGAAGAGATTCGAAATCAATACACAATCACAACAAATTGTATATGACATACATGATTAAAGTCGGCAAGCAACGTGCTTACCAACTATCCCAGCTACCCACCTTTCTACCGTACATGACATATAAAATAAATCTCCCATAAATTGAACCAAAGTAAAAATTTGCATTGATTTGAATACCCCATACAACAAGGGCTTGAGAAATAAAACTAGCCAATTAAAACTGCACAACTATTCAGTGATATTAAGCACATTGGATTGAGCCAGATCTCCCTTAGTGTATACAATGGCTCACGATAATTAAAACTGGGATATTTAATACTTCTGGTTAAGTCAAACAAATTTCAAAACTTTGGTTGACCCGCTACGTTTTCAATGTATTCATAAGCCGCTTAACTCATACTTTTTGTTCTTGCAGCACCGTTGAGCACACTTCTTTCCAAGCACCAGTGCACTGCGGAGAAGCAACACTCGTGAATCTTGCTTACGCTGGTGTTGCTTTTCTGCAGTGCACCGGTGCTTGGTAAGAAGTGCGCTCAACGGGGTTAAAGCAGAGCGGAACCGTATATGGACTGTTTTACTGAAAGAGGGCGAGAGATAAAGGAAAAAAGGGCTACCGGCGCTTTCCCCCTTGCTGCAGTGTTAAAGACAGCGAAAGTCCCAGATGAGAGGCTTTGCCGGTGTTCGATGTAGGCGTTGCCCGAACTTCGTTCGTGCTTTCTTCTCTGTTTTAAACTCCAAACTTAATTAGAGCCACGGGCTTGGATGGCGACAGTTCCCCGGTCATCGGGACACCTTTGCTTGGTTATACGGTGCACGAATAACGACAGAAAGCGTCGAATACTGTCTGAGAACCTATGTAGCTTGCACGAAATCCGGCAAGGCGAGTGCGACTGCAGTGTCTTTAAGCTCCATCGCTTTCCACATGACCCCGATTTCCGGCAGTAGTGGCTTGCGTCCCTAAATCTAAAAGATTTTTCCCCAACGCCATCCTCTCAACTGTGCTCAGAACATTTTGTGAATGGAGTGGGTACCACACTTAACGCTGTACCGTCGATGAACACAGGGTGCGCTCGCAAGGTGCGTGCAAGTTTTCCCCTGATAATTGCTGCTTCAGCTTGTAACTTTTTGTAACTGAATTTATTTTAATATTGATATTTCGAAGTGGTGACACTGACTCGATTTTATTATCTACAGCACTTAGTTTAAGGCTGATTTCCGCCGCCGGGTGGGGCTGGCAATTGTCAAAAAGTTAGTTCTACCGCTTTGCCTAAATCGCAATCTCCTGCGCAATAACAGAGAGCCATGATCCCATGCTGACCGTCACAATGCGACTTGATTTTATTATTTCAAAATTAGTACATTATGAGCTGGAAGAAAGCTTCAATTTTCTGTTGCTGAAAGTTGAAACATGCTCAGCATAGAGGTTTAAAAAGTTGAATGCACATGCATCGGTTGTTCATAAACGTTTTATTGAGGGATTGACGGATGCGGAATCTATCAATGATTAACGATTTGAAATTGATGCAGGAGCATATTTCAATTTTCAGCAACAGAAAATTGAAGGTTTTCTTTCCAGACTACATTATGTATCAATTTTGAAAATAAGAAAGAATCTAGTCGCTACTGTGACGGTCAACAGAGGTTCATGGCTCTGTGGTATCGCTCAGTAAGTCGCGATTCAGGAAACCTCATTAGAAACAAGCTTTTCCGACATTTCCCCCAGCCACCCGGCGGCGGAAATGAGCTTCAACTCAGTGTTGTAGGTGATAAAATTGAGTCATTGTCAACACTTCAAAATATCAATATTAAGATAAATTCAGTTACAAAAAGTTACAAGCAAAAGCAGCAATTATCACGGGAAAACTTGCACGCGCCTTGCGAGCGTACCCCATGTTCATCAACGGTACAGCGTTAAGTTCGGTGCGCGCTCCATTCACAAAATGTTCCGAGCACGGCGTTGGGGAAATGTCTTTTCAGGATGGCGTTGGGGAAAAGTCTTTTCAGTTTACGGACGCAAACCACTGCCACTGGTGATTGGGAAACAGCTGCACTCACCTTGCCGGATTCCGTGCAAGCTGCATAGGTCCTCAGACAGTATGCAACACTTTCTGTCGTTATTCGTGTACCCTAAAACCGAGCAATGTTGTCTCGATGACCAAGGGACTGTCGCCATCGATGTCCGTGGCTCAAATTAAGTTTGGGAGTTTAGGACAGAGAAGAAAGCGCAAACGAAGTTAGGGCAATGCAGATGCCTAACACCGAGACGCAGATAGAGGGCTTGACAAGCTCTTTTGGCCAACCAGAAGCCGAAAAGAATCTCCAAGCCATGGTAGCGAGAAACAGTTTTCATAAGTGCGTAAGGGTTAAATGCAGTACCTCTTCATGGTTATGGTGCACGCAATGTTTCGATTATGGTTATGCAAGAAGATGTAAGAAACGATTGTGCCACTTGATTTCTGTTTTGCTCAAACAAAGTCTGACCGCTTCCACGGCAGATTCCCGGCGCTCGGATAATGTCAATCGTTCTGTTGGTCGTGCATGTTTTTTATATCTTTATGTATCTTCCACCATGATGTTGCATGACCGTGATCAAAACATCATGCGCACCATATTTCCAGTCACCGAGAGTTACACCGACGCACTTATTAATTTTGTTTCTCGCAACCACCGCCAGGGTATTACTCGCAGCTTCTGGTTGACCACATTTGCATTTCTGAAAATGCTCTGCAACATGCCCAGCCCACCTTCGGTCAATGGTGCTTCCTCATTTGCCTCGTATATATTCCAATGAATGGTTAAACTCCCTGTATATACGTCTCTGAAGCAGTGGACACATGAGCGACAAAAAGGGGTGCCGCACGGCAGTTTCCACAGCAACTTGCATGGATGCTGTGATGTGGAGGCGTGGCTTTTTCGTCACAGCATTCACACAAGTATAATAGACAACCCTTTTGCTGGTTGAACAAAATTTTGTTTTGAGGTGTCATGTGCTGTCTAAACAGTCCCCGATAAAGAACATTTTTTTAGGGTTGAATAAACATGTTTCATAAATTTCACCAATGTCTCATGAGTGGCATACCTGCTTATGATTAGTAGGCCTACGTAGAGGAAATCATGAGATATCTGTTTTGTGTGTGCAGCCATCCATATAGCAAATTATAATTTATCTTCCAACATATTTCGATGAACTTCTGAAAATTCGAGCTTTTGATAATTCATGCAAAATTCGTGGCTTCCTGGAGTTTGAATTAATGAGAGTTTACTGTACGTCAAATTCAAATTAATAGCTTAGCGTCTTGGGCTTAATGTAAACTGGAACCGGCTAGTGGAACTAAGTCAAACTAGCATCAAAAAGAAGCTGAAGAACTTTTTAGGAAATCCGAGTTAAGAGCGGACTTCCATAGCATTTTGTCCCATGAATTCAGTGATCGCACTAAACTTGGGCGAAAGTCAACGTAAACTGCATTTATTTTTTAAAATATGTGCAGTGATTGCAGCAGGGCATGCAGTGAGCCTTTCCTCCACCTGTAATCTGTCCAAAGCGTCGTGACGTCATTGTTGGCATCCCCAAGTCAGCCTATTGGTGAACAAGGGTTATCGGACCCTACCGATGACGTCACTTTTGCTAGTTTTTTTTTTTTTTCACCGTTTGCGCGCCTGCTTTGTTCGGTTTGCCGCAACATGCAAGGCTACACTGAAAGTTTAATGAATGATTACGACGCTCCTACTAACAAGATTAAAAGAAAACTCAAGACACCATATCTAAGGTGTCCACATTATAAATTTGTTTTTTTGTAATTCAAGGACTTTTATAGTTTTTCTTTAAACATGGTGCCTATAAAGTACTTCATTAACCTGAAATACAATACACGCTTGCACCTCAAGAACTGTAGTAAAACAAGATTTCCCACACTAGTGTTAAATTAGAACAATGAGAGCAAAGTTGTTTCGTTAAGAGGTGCTCACTTGATATGCATCTGTGGAATGAGGCATTGACTAGCAATGACGTATTCCTCCCAGAACTGAAGAGCTGGCTCTGTAAAATGAAAGTAATGTTCACCTTCATGCACATATTTTGTACAGTTGGAAGAGACAAAATATATTGTTAAAAATTAGCAACCCTTCTGATGTGCAAACTTTACTGTTCAAGGCTGCTATTAGCAGTTTACGGCACTAGTGCTCAATCAAAAAAATTAGAGAAAAGTTGTTTCTTTGAAGTAAAAACATTATCTAAAATTGGAAGTGACTTTTACCTTCAAAGTGCTATAACGCATAAAATGCAGTATTTAAAAGGTAGTTTTTTTTATTTTGTTCATTTTATTTTAAACTGAATGTGTGTATAGGCCACATGACGTCAGATCACGCGACATCGATTTTTCTGCCAAGTTTAGTGGGGAAGCTGAAATGGTGCATAGGTCACGTGACATAAATCGTTCTGCTAAATTTAGTGGGAACCTTACTTTGTAGGTCACATGACGTCAGATCACGCAATATAAATTTTTCTGCCAAATTTGGTGGGGAAACTGAATTGGTGTATAGGTCCCGTGACATTAATTTTTCCGCTAAATCTAGCAGGGAACCTGAATTTGTCTGTAGGCCACACGACGTCAGGACACGTGAAATCAATTGTCCCGCCAAATCTAGCAGGGGAACTGAATTAGTGCATAGGTCAGATGACATCAATATTTCCGCTAAATTTAGAGGGTCAATTGAATTGCTGCATAGGTCAGGTGATGTCTATTTTTCTATTAAATTTATCAGAGAGCTTGAAATTGTCTGTAGATCTCGTGACATCAATTTTCCGCTAAATTTAGAGAGGAGACTGAACTTCTGTAGAGGTCACGCAACAACAATGTCCCCACTAAATTTAGCGGCAAAGCGCACGGACGGATGGACAACATTTTGGGATTGGAGAGTAACGTTAAAAGGCACCTCATGTTTAAAAAAAAAAACTCCGCTCACCTTATGTGCATCTCTGGAAACAGGCTTTGACTAGCAATGAATTATTGCCCCAGGACTGAAGTGCTGCTTCAGTAATGCTTCCTGCACAAACAATTCAAGTGTAAGAACACAAGCCCCAAAATTTGCTTGCCATCCTCCTCCCCCTACTTTTCTGTGCATTTAATTTATTTCATCCCTTGGCAAATCCTAAAGATTTCAAAGTGCTTATACTATGTCTTTCTGTTAGAGGCCAGTTCATTTTGCAGAAACTTGTTTGAGTGGGTAACCTGGAGCATTCAATGTTCATGAGACACTTTTTCTTTCACCCCATCCTGTTCTTGAAAGCAGAAACTCCTCTCCCTTGACCACGGTACATTTTACAGATCATATACAGGAGGTTGGCATTTCCAAAACAAACTCATGTCTTTACTCTGAGCATGAAATAAACGTATGTCTGCAGTCCGCAATATTTAATCTACGGAAAGTTTCTGTTATGCCAAGGCTCATACTATTCCGTTGTCAAAGGAGCAGGCATTGTTTATAAAACCTTCCTTTCATTACACTGTTTCAGAGAACAATTGTTCTTTTTTAATTGGGATCAATTGATCATACTAGGATAATTGTCAAATAATGGCAGATTCACGCGATGGATCGAATCGCAATTTTCACCCGTGGACCATTTGTCACGTTAGCGTCATGTCGGCTATTCCTCCGATTTGCACCTCGTCAGCGGACAACCCAGACTGTAAGAGCAAAGTGCCCTTTCATGTCCAGATTTGTAGCGGGTGAGTAACAGTAAAAGCGTTTACGGTAGAGTACCAACAGCACAGCAATATTTTTGTTTTCGAATGAGCCAAACAAAGATAGTGCACCACTGTATTTTGTCCATTTGGTTTCATTTTGTCGAACCATTCTTATTTTCCACTCGTGAAAGAAGCTGCAAGAACTTTGCCCAGCTGACAAGCCGCAGGTTCTGGTGCTCCTCCGGGTCGGTGTTAAGAAGCTTCTGTCAAAACTTGCCTAGCAAGCTGCAAGCTTTCCTGCACGTCCACCCAGTTTTCCACCCAGCCAAGACCTTTCTTACGGCTGTAGTGTGCTGAAGAGTGGTGCACAAGCAAGCAGTGCGTGAAGGCATTTCCAAATGCCCCTCCGCAACCCCAGGACTTAATCACTTAGACGCTGAAGCCTCCTGGAGCAGGACGATACTTGTGTCATGTGGTTAGTAAAGCTAGTGGCGCTTCACGCTAAGCCTGTCATGATGCTTTGCCTCGCTCGGTATGTAACAGTAGCACACACCGATACTTTTTCATGGTAGCACAGTGATCGTAGTCGCAAACATCACTTCTGACCTTGGAGAACGGTGCCACACTGCGATGTTGGCGTTTTGCGGAATTGCAGGGCCGCGAATAGGTTCAGTTTGTCCTTACTGTCATCTGCTCGTCTCCCCCGTGTCGATGTGCTTGGGGTACTGATGTTCCGTGGACGTCTTGTCAATTGATCAATTTATCTGCGGATAAGCTCATCATGTGAATCGGCCATAAGTGGACTGCTGAGTCTGCACTGACTTAAAGGGGTTATGACATGAAAATTAAACGGATATATTATTCTTGAAATGGAATGCTCATAGACTACTTAGTATATACACCAAGTTGTGCAATTTTAGAGCTCTGGTAATTGCACTATTCAATTTACGAATTTTTATCATTTTCATCTGGCGACCAGGCAACACTGTCCAAGTTAGTCACACCATGGTGCCTGTAAAGCACGTGACCATGAACACTCTCTCATTCTAGGCGCCCCCATGATCGCCCAAGCTCTCCTCGCCGCGGTACGATCAAAACCGCTCACGCAACTCGGTAACCCGAACGCTTTCGCCCCCAGCCCGTTGACCTTCCACCCGGCATGCGCCTGCGAGATATTCCTAGGCAACATTGGCCACAACGACTTCATCCGTAACTCGCCGTCACTGGAGCTTGTCGCCAGCGGGTCGCAGTCAAAATTAACAGCTTCCAACATCTCTTGATAGCAATCACTCTCATTGCTGCTGCAATCAACGTCGAACACTTCGACAAGGCGAGCGATGTCGTAGACGTAATCATCAAGAACCGCATGCTCAAAACGTTGAAGGTAAACGAGAAAGCTGAAGCTTGAGACGCCAAGACAGCCAAGTCTGTGAGTGCGTGCAAGGAGACATCGCGCTGGAGGCTGGCTACGTAGCCAGCCTCCAGCTCTGCCCGGATCCGCCCCTCCGAGGGATTCACATATAAGTGGATTTATCCACGAAACTATCGCGCCATTTTCAAAACAAATTTAGCAGGATTACAGGAACATACAATGGGTCCTAGCAGTATAGTTATCTCATATTGTATTTTTGGCGTGTCATTTCACGCCAAACATTTCTTTTGACGTTGCCTGCATGTCATAAAAGTGTGTCTCATGTCCAATTAGACATTCTCGAAGGAACGAGGAAACTGCATAATAATGTCGCACACTGTTTACCTTAACCCCTTAACCGTTTCTTTTTTCTTCAGTTTTTGATCCTATGTTGTTTTTTTTCTATTTTTATTGCACGTACGGCCCAAGCCACACATGTCTCCGCAATCGGTTGCCATCCTTAAAACCGAGTACAATAAAAAATTCTGTCCTTACATATCTGAGCAGCACCGCAAACTATGCTCGGAACAAGCCTAGGATGTCCAAAAAGAGCCAAGGGGCAAGGTATAGGTGACATTCACTTGACGTCACTCGCTAGGTGCGCTGGCATCGGCCACCGTGACGGTCGCCATCTTCGAGCTCTCTTTCTATCCCACGTACGTGTCAGGTGTCGTCTGGCCGGACCTTTCAGCGTCGGTTAGCAGCATTTTACAACTCTAATGGGTCTTTTTGGCCGAAACTAGGGTTATTTCCAGACTTTGGTGCTTTTGAAGTGCCTCAGGAATATTTTTTGTGTGTGTTTTAGTTCGTTTTTGTCGCTATCAGACTTTTCCACCGCGGCCGCGTTGCTCCATGCAGCGCTCCGTGTCGCGCGCCGTGCCCACAGCGGTAGCTCTTCTGCGGGAACTGTGATTTTTTCTACTTTGGGGCTTTACTTTGGGGTAGCACGGTGTGATTACTCTGTTTTGTTTTGCTAGTTTCCTTATTGTTTTTTCTCTAGCAGATTTTCTGCACTACGGTCGTGTAACCGTGTTGCTCCATCGCCTCCGTGTCGTACGTCGTGCCTTCGGTGCTCGCTCCTGTACAGAAACATACCATGCGGCTCACCTAGTGCGCAGCTAATGGAAAATTCGCCGCATTTTTCATTAGTCCGAACTATTTAAAAATTGCATGCAAGCAATTTGGCGAGCGACGAGACAAGCGACCCTCTTCGCTGTCGCGACGAGGCAAACCGCATGAAAGCGACGGAAGCACCAAGGCGATGAGCGCTAAGTTTTCTAGAAATCTAAAAACCGAGCTACGCGACGAGCAACAGCGAAGGGTGAACCGCATGTAAGCGATTTAGCGAGGATGGTGACAGCGACGAGCGACGGAGATTTCTCACGGTCGCTCATCGCGTCATTCGGTTTTTAGATTTCTAGAAATCGTCGCTCATCGCCTTCTCCCGTCGCTTTCATGCGGTTTGGCTCGTCGCGACAGCGAAGCGGGTCGCTTGTCTCGTCGCTCGCCAAATTGCTTGCATGCAATTTTGACCGAGCGACGCGACCGAGCTACAATTTTGACCGAGCTACGCGACCGAGCGACAGCAAAGCGGGTCGTCGTCGCTCATTTCGTCTCGTCGCTCGCTAAATTGCTTACGTGCGGTTCAGCCTTCACACACGGTACTCGGCGGCAACAAAGAAATTAAAACGGCCCGCCCCCGAGATAATTAGCACACACAACCAACAAACGACCAGGTATCCAAGGCAGTCAAACATCAAACCGCGACCTCGAAGATGGCGGATCGACGGTGGTGCTCCCTGGCAAACTCGAACCTGCAGGCTCAGTGAATACCAACTATAGTGCGTGGATGATCTACACTCATCCTAAATGGTTTAGGAATGGCCCTCGGTGGACGAGCTAGGCTCGTCTAAAATGGTTAAGGGGTTAAGATGCACCAGCACCTTCCACGTCATTGAATCTTATGTAGTAGTATAGACCCTTTCAGGCAACATTTTATGGGCGCCGCCATCTTGATGTCACGTGACCCCACCGCCATAGCAGACCTTCAGTTTCTCGCCGTTGCTCCGCGTTGTGTGGTGCACCGGCCACCACCGGAGCTTTGCTTTCGTGGCCTTTACGTTCCGCGTTGAAATCGTGTGTTTTCTTTAGGTCTTTTCGATATTTCGGGCTTTCACTTAATCATTTGATATCTACATTTCAACATAGCTCTTGTATTTTCCTATTTATGGAATGGAATCGGACAGCAAATGGATCGACGATACAAGATTATGGCCTAGGCTTCAGAGACCATGTAAGTTCATCAAATTCTTATGTTTTTGTCGCTAATAAAGAGCAGTCAACACCATTGCAACCTATGCAAATTTCAACTGACGAAGTAAGGCTCTCGCAGTCGTGATTCTCGCTGCATGTGCGCGCTCGTTTCCGTAAAGCCGAACTGCATGTAAGCGATTCAGCGTGCGACGAGTCGAGCGACGGCGGCAACGATGGGAGTCAGACGAACAACGGAGATTTCTCAATGTCGCCTGTCGCACCACTCGGTTTTCGGATTTCTAGAGAACTTAGCGCTCACCATCTTGGTCGCTTGCTCCCGTCGCATCCATGCGGTTTACCTCGTCGCGCGACTGACCAAGCGACAGCGAAGCGGGTTGCCGTCGCTTTTCTCGTTGCTCGCCAAATCGCTTACATGCGCTTTATACTTAATATCGAGGTGCTAATGGTTCAATGCTGTGTGCATCGAAATTAATTAAGTATAAAGCGCATGCAAGCGATTTGGCGAGCAACGAGACAAGCAACCCACTTCGCTGTCGCTTGGTCAGTCGCGCAACAAGGCAAACCGCATGGAAGCGACGGGAGCAAGCGACCGAGACGGTGAGCGCTAAGTTCTCTAGAAATCCGAAAACCGAGCGACGCGACGGGCGACAGTGAGAAGTCTCCGTTGCACGTCGATGACTCCCGTCGCCGTCGCTCGACTCGTCACACGCTAAATCGCTTACATGCGGTTCGGCTTTACGGAAACGAGCGTGCACATGCAGCGAGAAGCACGACTGTGAGAGCCTAATTACTGCGTCAGTTGAAATTTGCATAGGTCGCAATGGTGTTGACTGCCCTTATTAGCGACAAAATTGTAAGAATTTGATGAACTTACATGGTCTCTGAAGCCTCGGCCATAATCTTGTATCGTCGGTCCATTCGCTGTCCGATTCCATTTTATACATAAGAAAATACAAGAGCTATGTTGAAATGTAGATATCAAATGGTTAAGTAAAAGCCAGAAATATCGAAAAGACCTAAAGAAAACACGATTTCAACGCGGAACGTAAAGGCCACGAAAGCAAAGCTCCGGTGGCGGCCGGTGCAGCACACAACGTGGAGCAACGGCGAAAAACTGAAGGTCGGCTATGGCAGCCCGGAAGGCGCGCGGAGGGCACGCCGACTTGTGGCAGCTCGAGTAACTGAGTCGCTGGAAGCGTCTATTCGCGACTCCAGCGACCTATAGGGGGCGCCACCACCAAACAAACATGGCGGCTGAGTCCAGGTCGCGTCGGCTCCGCCGGGCCGCCTGAACGGGTGGCGCATTCAGTTTAACAGATTTTATTTTGTTTAATGCCCAATTTTATAGGTATTTGAACTGAGACGGTTAAGTGTAGCCGGTGCACATTAACTTGCAGAGCTATAGTTTTCTTTTCCCGGTGCTTTTTGTTCTTTTCATGCCAAACTTTCGTTTCGGAGATTTCGTTCAAAACCGAAACTATGGGCGCCGGAGAGACGGTAATAGACTCTAATCAGTTTTGATAATCTAAGGAAAGTGGTGATGACTACAGAATTGTTCCACCAAGAGTAATTTTCAGCTAACTCGCATGCCTCGACCATGCGACTTATCTGTCCGCGAAATCGAGCTTTTGTGGGTATACGCCTTTAAGAAACAGCTCCAGTCGACTGTTGACCGAGGAGACGATCGTCTCCTCGGTCAACAGTCGTCTCCTCGGTCAACAACACAGGCTGCAGGAAAATTACGAAAATTAAGCAAGCGCTTCTTGAACCAAGGAGCATATTAACCCGCTGGCACCATACTAAGCAGCTGATACTTTTGCGCATTCATGTGGCTTGCCTCGTCGTGCAGCTGATTGAGCGATAGCAAAAAGGGTCGCCATCACTTCTCTTGTTGCTCGCTAAATTGCTTACATGCGGTTTATGCTTTATAGTTGTCGGCACTTGCCAATATATGGAGTGTGAATTCTATCGAGGGCTTTGCCCTTGCTGACTCCCAGACTGCTGGGAAAACTTTGGGTTCCAGTGAAATACGACCACGTGATTTCTCACTTTGCTTATAAACTGAGAAGGAAAGCTGAGGAGGAAGAAGTCTAAAAGGACTTTTTTTCTGTTTCTTTTATCAGTAGTCAATGGGCGTTTTTGTTTTTTCTCCTAACCTTTACAATGAAGTACTGCCAGAGAGTTAGTAAATAAGTCGACATAGACAGAATTTTTTTATGAGAAGTCAGTGCCCCAGTCGAGAAAGAACTCGTTTATACTCTTCGCAAGCAACATAATCAAAACAGACCCTACTTCTAAAGGCACACGTCAGGCAATGTTTCGAGTAGTTACCGAGGACGAAAATCGAACTTGAATCCAACCTCCCACAGTGGAAACGAATACAAGCGCCAACACGCTAACGGGTACCTTTAGCAGTCATGGGTTCCGCAAAACACACCGCCTAGCTAGGTGGTACCAAGCCGCCACCCGATTTTCAGAAATCAAGCCTTGTCCACCGATCTCCGATAAAGCTCCCTGATACACTCACCAAGTGCCTCGCTTGGCCCCCCTTGCCTCCGGTCGGACCTTTGCCTCTGGTTGCGTTCCCGCAATCTGAGTGCTCGTGCAGTGACAAGTCGCTTCCATTGACTTCCTTGGCAAAAGCTCGAGGATCATCCAATGCGGAAAGCACCTGTGCGACAAGGAACCGCACACGTTCGCTTTCACGCTGACTGCACACACAAGAACACGTCATAAACGCTCCGAACTGAAAGGACTGAAAAGGTAAAACGAGTGAGCGAGCACTCACCAATTAGACGCATATCCACAGCTGGTTTCATGGGCACGCCGGCATCTAGGACACTTCTTTTATCCAAGAATGTTCTTCGATGTTTGTTCCTAAAGTCTGAAAGCGCCCGAAAGTTTTGAAACTCGCTTCGTTTTTGATAGTTGTTGTGTTTTGTTACGATGGCGATGGCGATACGGCGATGCTCGTTGGTTCCGAGTTCCGACCAAGTTTATTTGACGCAACGTGAATTTGCTTATTTTAGTCGACTTAAATTAAAACCTTCAGATACAAAACATTGTTTCAAGATTTATACAATTATTTGTAATAAAGCACGTTGAAGCGTATTGTGCCCTAAAGTGAAGCTTGGCTTCGTTTCATTTTGACATGGCGGCGACCACCATTGTGCCGTCTACCGTGCTTGACCTATTTGCTGTGCATTGGTTGTCCCGTTAGCCACCTCCTGCGATCCGCATCAGCCACAAGCAGGCTGTCTAAGTATTGTGTGCTCGCCGGAAAGACTATCCAGTCTTTTTGGAAGCATTGCTCGAATGTCGTCGGCACCCACGAACCGACTCGGCAAGCCTCACGTCGTTGCTTGGTTCCTTCACGTTTCCGGCGATGGATCCCCCAGCCCTGGCCTCAACCTCTCAGCCCTACATGACGTAGCCAGTGAAAAACAATCTACGACAACGCGGTGTCTTTGGAATGCGATTGCTACGATCAGTGTCTCTTAAAACCTCAGGAGCTCCCCTTCAATGGTGAACTCTTCGATGTGAACACCCTTACCTCCAGTGTCCGGAGACAGCTGCAAACCTCCGACGAGAGCGGATGTCTTCTCCGGGCTCAGCAAACATCAAAGAATTGTACGTGATCCTGGTATAAACATCGCCTCGCTCCGTCCCCCCGCCGCAGCACGTACGCCGAGAGATCGGTTCGCTCGAGTCTCGTTCTGCGAGCGGCACGCCCGTTTCTGCTTCGAATATGGCTACAGCCGACATCGCTGCTTCGCAGCTCACCAATATCTCTGCGCCCATCCTAAGCCAGGACATGAAAATCCCCCCAGAGCGAGACGACCAAGGTGGGAAATGGAACACCCCTGGAAAGCCCCGCAAATCTTGTCTTCCGGCCGACCCTAACCCCGAACTTCACGTAGTTATAGTGCATCTCCTAGTCCTTCCTGCTGGCGCAGCTGCGCTGCCCCTTGACATTTTGCCGGCGTTCTTGCAAGCCGCACAGCTACCTGCTCATACATGTGCCGACGTGTCGCTTCACCTCCGTCAAAATAACCGTCTCGCCGTCCTCCGCACCCATCACGAAGCGATCGTCAACCGGCTACTTCGCATCACCAGCATCACCTTACAAAGCACTTCCCCACCCGTCCACTCCTACCTAGCCGCTCCAAACAACTCCTGCCGAGGTGTTTTACGTGGAATTGCCTCGGGGCCACCCCCGACGAGATCATCAATGATCTGGAGTCTTATCAAGCTGACATCCTTCACGCAAGGCGAATAGGCACAACAGGCTCAGCCATCATCACCTTCATCGGAACCCATGTCCCTTACACAGTGTACTACCGCCGCCTTGAATTTCGCTGCCGTCCCCACAAACCTCGAGCCCATCATTGCAACAGCTGTGTCGAGTACGGTCACCGTACGCTGGCCTGCCCGGGCAACCAGCGACGCTGCCACCCGTGTTCCACCATCGTGGCCCGCCCGGACGAACCTAATCCCTACACTCCCTGGTTTGCGTTGCTTCAACTTGCAGTTTCGTTCTCAAACAGGGCACTTGGTCCCGAGTAAGCTGCTGCACCTTCACTTACTCCACGAGACGCATCCCACGTCAGTTCTAGCGGTAGGTAAAGCGTGAATGCAGGATTCCGTTTATGACAGTCACCTTGTCAATTGCTACAGTGGAGCACACAGCTTACAGGAAGGATCGTGCTAAGAGCTGTAGGGGTGTGCTGGTCGTGGTACCTTTTCCATTACCCTTTTGGCGACGCCATGACCTGGAGCTGGAACCTCCCACAAGCATGGCAAGGGGCTGCTATGCTGTGCTTCTACCTGGCTTTCGTTAAAGCTGAGTCCTATGACCTGCCCAGCGAGCCACTGGTGCTCATTAACACGAATTGTTTAAATGTGTGCATACTAGAAGTCTTCAAGTTGAGTCGCTCGGAGTGCAGTGTATATCATGTAACCATTTCCAGTGGCCCAAACGCTCGACAGTTCGACGGTACAGTTTGCTCAGTCCAATTATTCTCAACATGTTTATTAATCGTGATAATGCCTCCCTGCAATCAACTCCACTGCTGTTACGGACGACCTGATACTGGTGCCACTTATCAGGTGACCCCAGAAACCACGAGGGTTTGCAGAACAACAACGACAAGCTCTAATATAAACAGCCAGCTACGCTTCTTCACACAGCCTGACGACAGTTTTGTTCGAAATGTGCGGAACACTGGGTTTTGTATTTAGCGTGTCCAGTAGAACAGGCCATAACACACTTAGTTGCCTTTCACAGCCCTGGTCCTGCCACACCTGGAGTATCGCAGCTCCAGATGAGACTCCTATGAGGTTGATCTTGTAAGATCAGTTAAAAGTGCTCATCGAAGGGCAACTTACACTATTCTTCGGCAGCCAAGCTCACTCCGGATAACTCACTGCTTTGACATTGGCTAGACTTCTGGCCCTTCACTGGACTACCAGAGTTGATCTCAAGTGTGGCCCTCCAGCGGGTTGTCCTATTATGCCTCCTAAACAACGTTGTGGAACTGCAAGTTCACGAGGCAGCACTGAAGGGAGTTGTTTGCAAAAATTGCACCGGTGCCTTTCAACCGTTTCCTACTGTAGAGCAACAGCCTTCCTTCTTCGTGTGGTCTTCACTGTTCTGGCAATCCCTTTATGTGCATTCACGCAGGACCCCCCCTAACAATCATCACTAGCTCGAAAACATCTGTAGACAGGAAACTCGCCACCTTCACTCCCAGTGGGGTAGAGCAGTGCCTATATGCTTTAACGTGAATTACAGACTTTTACTTAATTTATATTTTGTGTTTCCCCCCACGTTCTCTTATTTGTTCCTTTTGCAGGGTATTGCAGTTTTCTTGGTATAGTCTTTGGCTTCTTTACTATAAGGAATTGCTCTTAGCAGGATTAAACTATAAAAACACTTCTAACGCTTTTATCCTCTACTATGGTACTCTTTGGCACACAACTGTACTATTTTATTCAACCTAACGAAAAACGGGTTTTATGTCCGTTAACTAAGAAACGGACACACAGTCCGTCAGAATTACGACAAAGTGTTTGTAAAATTACGCAAATTTTTTACAGTGATACGCACCGTCATCACAGTCAGATTGGTCGAGGGATGAGATTGGGCACGAGTGTTGTATACCAGTGTTCGTCTGGGGCTCGTGTCCAATCAGCGCGTCAAATGTCGGGCTCGGGCCCAACAGCCGAGTTAACGAGATCCGACTCTGATGACGTTTCATGAAGGGAGAGGAAGCCTTGTGGAGGCTTTCATTATTCTAGGTGGGGTTGACCGAGCGCCCGTCCGACGCTCCACTGCGACTAAAAACACTCTCCTCTGAACGTCGCTCCGACAGTTCGCACGTCGGATAGGACAGTTTTGACACGCGACTTGCCGACATCGTGCCCTACATGGGAGTCTCCAGATGGCGCTTCAAGCGAAAGGTGTCAGGTTTATAGAGACAATGACAGAGTATTTATGCTCGTCGAAGTTTTAATACGAAAGCATTAACTGTAGCTTGGAGTGAAGCCGGCGTTGTCTCTAACCTTGGTCTGTAACCGTATGTAGCAGAAAAACGGCACCCAAATTCCCATTTTAAATAAATCATAAAGAAAATCACAGCAACGCAGATGCCTCGTCAAGGACGCCGGCGTGTGCGCTCAAGGTCAAAGCGGACGAGCTTCAGAAATAAAGCACAAAGAAAAGCACACCAACGCAATGCTTCGTCACGGAAGCCGTCGTGAAGCCGGCCGGGCTGACTGCACCCGCGCAGTGGGGGAGCGTAATGTCACCGCCGGAAGGAAGACGTGGCCTGCTTCTTGCAGGAAAGCGGTCCGTGTAGGAATGTTTTCGGATTCCCACACGTAAACTGTCTTAAATGTCTCTGCCAAAGTTTCTTTTCTTGGTTATTTATTAGAGCCCAACTACAAAGAACAAAATTTGCGGCTCAAAATTCGTTTTCTTTCCGTCCGAGAACAGCCGGTCGAGTATTGGCCGTGTTCAGTCGTGCCATCTTTTTCTTGCATGTCACGTGCCACTCAAACTATCTGTACAAATAACATTTAAAGTTGTGGATCATCTGTGTACATTAAATGACCCACAACATTCAATATTCAAAATACGAACGAATTAGAACCGCGTTCTTGTGGCCTCCAATAAACTGCAAATACGGTGATCGAAATAAAAAACATGCAGTGATCACAGGAAGTAGATGTAGCGCGTCATTCTCAATATGGCGAAATACCACGGGTTGTAGGACACAATGGCGGCGCACGACGGACCGACGTTGCCACGAAGTTAGGACATTACTACAGAACTGTCGTTCGTGGTACCGGCCATTCGATCTTCAAGCCTAGAACATCGAACGGAAGGCATATTAGTGCGAAACAATCACACGATAAACGGTGCACGCGACTTCGTCGTCGTCTGCTTCATACGCCGGACTAGCGGAGAAAAACAAAACGCGCTCAGGTGTAACCACGTGACTTCCGGCAACTAACTCTATCCTCTACAGTCCTCACTCCTCGGTACACATCGTCCACGTGATGCGGCCATGAGCTTCGGTGCTCAGGTTTCAGTTTGGGTTTCGAGCAGTTGAAGTCTTTGGCTTTATTAAAAATATACGTGACTCTGTAGCCTCCTCGCAACATATTAAATCACCTGGCAATTTTTTTTAAACATTGGGGGCGTGTCAGTGTCTCTTTAGGGGAAAAGATGGAAAAATGTATACCCCTTCCTCTCCCCTAAGGGAGTTTCACAACTGAGTGATGATCCTATAATTTTGTCTGTGGCATCCCATTTCCACCATATAATTTGTTTTGCCCCAGCGGAATGCAAAAGTTTTCTTTGTTGTTTTGCAGTGGGCGCCAGCAGGAGGCGAGGAAGTTGTCTCGTGCAAACTGTCTATTCGCAACTCCAATTCACTATAGGTGGCGCCACTCGTTTTTTTTAATGGTGGTTATACTCGTAGTAAGGATAGGAGGTGTGTGTACCGGTATACCAGTTGCCGAGCCTGTCTAGTGTGCTGGCTACACTTAGCGACACAAAATATTTCTGATTGAAGGAGGAAGCTGGGGTGTTATGAGAGAAGGTTACCACTTTATTATTAAAACAAGAACTTTGTTCAATTTTTATTTTTTTTAATGTCGGTTATAGTAAGGATCGGAGGTGTGTGTACCGGTATACCAGTTGCCGAGCCTGTCTAGTGTGCTGGCTACATTTAGCGACACAAAATATTTCTGATTGGAGGAGGAAGCTGGGCTGTTATGAGATAAGGTTACCACTTTATTATTATAACATGAACTTTGTTCAATTTTTATTTTTTTTAATGTCGCTTATAGTAATGATCGGAGGTGTGTGTACCGGTAAACCAGTTGCCGAGCCTGTCTAGTGTGCTGGCTACACTTAGCGACACAAAATATTTCTGATTGAAGGAGGAAGCTGGGGTGTTATGAGATAAGGTTACCACTTTATTATTAAAACAAGAACTTTGTTCAATTTTTTTTTTAATGTCGGTTATAGTAAGGATCGGAGGTGTGTGTACCGGTATACCAGTTGCCGAGCCTGTCTAGTGTGCTGGCTACACTTAGAGACACAAAATATTTCTGATTGAAGGAGGAAGCTGGGGTGTTATGAGATAAGGTTACCACTTTATTATTAAAACAAGAACTTTGTTCAATTTTTATTTTTTAATGTCGGTTATTTATGGATCGGAGGTGTGTGTACCGGTATACCAGTTGCCGAGCCTGTCTAGTGTGCTGGCTACACTTAGCGACACAAAATATTTCTGATTGAAGGAGGAAGCTGGGGTGTTATGAGATAAGGTTACCACTTTATTATAAAACAAGAACTTTGTTCAATTTTTTTTTTAATGTCGGTTATAGTAAGGATCGGAGGTGTGTGTACCGGTATACCAGTTGCCGAGCCTGTCTAGTGTGCTGGCTACACTTAGAGACACAAAATATTCTGATTGGAGGAGGAAGCTGGGGTTTATGAGATAAGGTTACCACTTTATTATTAAAACAAGAACTTTGTTCAATTTTTATTTCTTTTTTAATGTCGGTTATAGTAAGGATCGGAGGTGCGTACCGGTATACCAGTTGCCGAGCCTGTCTAGTGTGCTGGCTACACTTAGCGACACAAAATATTTCTGATTGAAGGAGGAAGCTGGGGTGTTATGAGAGAAGGTTACCACTTTATTATTATAACAAGAACTTTGTTCAATTTTTATTTTTTTAAATGTCGGTTATAGTAAGGATCGGAGGTGTGTGTACCGGTATACCAGTTGCCGAGCCTGTCTAGTGTGCTGGCTACACTTAGCGACACAAAATATTTCTGATTGAAGGAGGAAGCTGGGGTGTTATGAGATAAGGTTACCACTTTATTATTAAAACAAGAACTTTGTTCAATTTTTATTTTTTTAATGTCGGTTATAGTAAGGATCGGAGGTGTGTGTACCGGTATACCAGTTGCCGAGCCTGTCTAGTGTGCTGGCTACACTTAGCGACACAAAATATTTCTGATTGAAGGAGGAAGCTGGGGTGTTATGTGATAAGGTTACCATTTTATTATTAAAACAAGAACTTTGTTCAATTTTTATTTTTTTTAATGTCGGTTATAGCAAGGATCGGAGGTGTGTGTACCGGTATACCAGTTGCCGAGCCTGTCTAGTGTGCTGGCTACACTTAGCGACACAAATTCTTTCTGATTGAAGGAGGAAGCTGGGGTGTTATGAGATAAGGTTACCACTTTATTATTAAAACAAGAACTTTGTTCAATTTTTATTTTTTTTAATGTCGGTTATAGTAAGGATCGGAGGTGTGTGTACCGGTATACCAGTTGCCGAGCCTGTCTAGTGTGCTGGCTACACTTAGCGACACAAAATATTTCTGATTGAAGGAGGAAGCTGGGGTGTTATAAAATAAGGTTACCACTTTATTATTAAAACAAGAACTTTGTTAAATTTTTATTTTTTTAATGTCGGTTATAGTAAGGATCAGAGGTGTGTGTACCGGTATACCAGTTGCCGAGCCTGTCTAGTGTGCTGGCTACACTTAGCGACACAAAATATTTCTGATTGAAGGAGGAAGCTGGGGTGTTATGAGAGAAGGTTTCCACTTTATTATTAAAACAAGAAATTTGTTCAATTTATATTTTTTTTTAATATCGGTTATAGTAAGGATCGGAGGTGTGTGTACCGGTATACCAGTTGCCGAGCCTGTCTAGTGTGGTGGCTACACTTAGCGACACAAAATATTTCTGATTGAAGGAGGAAGCTGGGGTGTTATGAGATAAGGTTACCACTTTATTATTAAAACAAGAACTTTGTTCAATTTTTATTTTTTTTAATGTCGGTTATAGTAAGGATCGGAGGTGTGTGTACCGGTATACCAGTTGCCGAGCCTGTCTAGTGTGCTGGCTACACTTAGCGACACAAAATATTTCTGATTGAAGGAGGAAGCTGGGGTGTAAGGAGAGAAGGTTACCACATTATTATTAAAACAACTGGGTTTAATGTTTTTTTTTTGCTTTTTACGCCAGGAGGCACGTTTTACTTCTGGAACAAAACCGAAACTAATCTCGATTTTGTACTTAATGTCTCCGTATAAGTGTTAATTTCGGATTCTTGCATAACTCAAGATGTGTGTCACAGAGTAATTATTCATCTAAAGTAATTGTTCGCGAAAATTTTATTTTTTGATATAAGTGTGCGATCCAGGAACGTAAAATATTTTGGAGTTCAGTGTCCTTCTAAAGACAGTGTCTTTCGCACACCTTACAGGTAACATGGAATATTATATTTGTTGATTAAATCTGTGCTGGTATTTGTGTGTCCTTGCTGCCTTTTCTCACTCAGATAACTGTCATCTGAAATATTAAACAGCGGGCCTTTTAATGGGTTTTGGAGTATTTAGATGATTAATTCCTTTCACATCATTCCCAGCACAAGAAGAACAAAATCAATCCAAATTTTACAGAATATCGCCACCGGTCATGAGTTTAGAATATGTTCTCAAAATGTATAAGTTAAGAAACGCTGATCACAATATAAAAACCCAAAGACGGAATCCAAGTCAGACTGCAGGAGTGTGTGTGAGTGTGTCTATGTTTTTAAAGCAACGCGTGGCGCATCGGTCTTTATATTACATCCAGTGTTTGACTGTTTGTGTATTTTGATAACGATGTCAGAGTTATGGAGATGCTAAAAGGAACACCAATTGTGACCTTTCTGGAAATACTAATATAGCTAAAAGACGTATTTCTGTTATCGTGGCATTTATTGGGGGTGTGCACCGTCGTTTTTTATATGAAGAATAATATAAAAATTTAGTAGAGCTTGAAAAATGCAGTTTCTCAAACTCTAATATAATTTGTTGCTGAGTACCTGATTTTAAACGCGCGAAGAAGTATGGCTATCAAAAGTGTCTGTAAACTATCATCACTGGTGCTAATTGCGGCATTTTTAATTCAGAAGTTATAGAGTAAAAATAGTCTAAAATCAATAAAACATTTTAGCTAATTGTAGAAATTCGTTTAAAATTACATTAATTGTGGGAAAAGCATATGATGCTATCAAAGTCGCGACTTTGGACAATCGGCCAAACTTACGAAATCACCGCCCATCCTTCCAAACCAACCCCCCCCCCCCCCCCCCCCAAAAAAAAAAGGGTTTTCGTGGTTTTGTTTTTTGCAAAACTTTGCAGAACATTTCGTCGCTTTCATTTTTACGCGGGGTCCTTTGGCCAAGCTGAGCCTTTCCTGTTCGAAGGAACGCCTTCGCGCTTGCAAGTCTCCTCACTGCATCACGCTTCGTTAGTGTTGAAAACCGGTGGAAAAAAGGGAGTTTTAGTATTGCGTATAGGAGCGAACGCAACCACTTTGCGTTTGCGATAGCGTTATATGTTTCGCACGGCGCCTGCGCGGAGCCCAAACTTTCAGTCTCAGATTGACGCTTGGTGACGGAACGCATACAGAGCACTCAAGTCTAACGTAAACGCAGAGCGATTGCGTTTGCTTCTATACGCAATACTAAAACTCTCTAGGAAAGTACAATCCTTTACCGGCTGCAGCAGTACATTGGGACAATGCAAACTGCCGCATGCATTCGGAAATGTAATTTCGCGAGCCATACGTGCGAGCAGTTCCGCCGTGCCCGCCGAGCAGGGGAACAGGGGGACGCTCACTAGAGCGCTTCCCGTTTCTGCCACGGGAGCGCGAGCAACGAGCTGGAGACGCGAATACTGAAATAAACTGAAGGAGAGGAGGATAGAGCGTCCAGTGGCGTCAAAGAGCCGATCTCTGATTGAAAGGATAATGAATGCACGCAAAGTCTAGATAGCTTTCTCTCTAACCACCGTCTCCTTCCTATCAGAGCGTCGTCTGCTCGTCGCTCAGGGTTGGATGCTGGAATTCAGGACGTCGGCGCGCAGCGTTCAAAAGCCAGACCTTGCGCGAGGAGCAGACGACGCTCTTGCTCCTTCTGATTGGAGAGAAATCGGGGGTTGAGACAAAGGCAGTTAGCCTTTTCGTCAACCCACTATCCTCCCAATCAGAGCTCAGCACTTGGACGTGTTCACACGCTCTCATCTCCTCCTCTCCTACTGTTTCTCTCCGTATAGCCGACGCTATGAGATCACCTCGGTCGTGGAACTCTCGCGAAAGGAGTACCAACTCTTTCTCCTGCTCAAGTCCGCCACCCGTCATTTGAAGCACTATCTAGGGCAGGGGTCTCAAATACGCGGCCCGCAGGCATCCCGCGGCTACAAGCTTGTTCACATGGCCGAGTACAGCAAATGGCTTATACCACAAGAGCTTCATGTTGTCGATTCCTTCATTTCCTATAACTGTTGTTTTGTTTTCAGTTTTCTTTCTACCTGTTTCTTATGTTAATCTCCTGTACGACGATCTCACTACTATGCTACAAGCACGTCTGTCTTGCGCAAGGACACACCTCGGATGCATAAACTTTTACGCAGCAGGAGTAACTGTCAAACCTCATGAGCTTCAGCATCTAACCTTCGCTGCTGCATTCCGTAAGTTAAAATGATGGTTATAGAGTAAAAAATGTCTAAAGTCAATAAAAACGTTTTGGCTAATCTAAGAAATTAATGTAAAATTACATCAACTGTGGGTAAATCATATGATACTGTCAAAGTCGCGACTTTGGACGATGAACAAAACTTCCAAAGCCGCCGCCAATCCTTCTAGCCCAAATCCCCCCCCCCCGCCCCCCTCCCCGCCCATAAACAAAAAGTCTTTTTTTTTCTATTTCCAGAACGTTTTAGAACATTTGTTTGTTCTACTTTTACGCGCTGTCTTTTTGCCAAGCTCAGCCTTTATTTTTGTATAATTTTTCGTTCTCTTTCTTTCAATACCTTGAAGTTTATTGTCGTAGCGTCATGGGCAATTCATAAATGTTCGTTGCTCATTGAAAGAACTGTGTGTGTCTGTGTTCGTCCTTCGTGTGTTTTATTCTTTCTGTGTATTCTTCAGCCTTTCCAGTTCGAAGGAACGCCTGCCCGCTTGTACTTCTCCTCACTGCAGCACGCTTCGATTGTTCGAAACTCGAGGAATTATTTTTGGTCATGAATAAGAGGCCAGAAAATAATTTAGGCGCGAGCTTTATTTCTTATAATGGTCCTAAAAATTGACAAAATAAAAAAAAAAGCACTTTCGCATAAAGATTTGTTTTTTATGACGTTGAACTTGAATAATTTCAGAGTAAGGTGAACGACAGGGCAACGACCGTATATCCTCTCGCCAATTAAAAATACCAGCACGTTCTCGGAGCAGCGCCATTTTATAAAGGGTCACAGAAACTATTCAAAGCTAAATACTATGTCACTTGCAAAATGGCGAGTTCACGAGCAGCACACAGTACGAAATCAATTTATGATCTCTGGCGGACAAACGTTGCTACGCAAGGTGAACCTTCAGGGCTATTTTTCTTTCCTCAAGAATTACCCCTCCCCCAAGCTTGAGACCCCTGATCTAGAGGCTGCTTTTCAAAACAATACTCTTTGGAGACGCTGCGGCGAAGCGCCATCTAGACGCTGTTCTTCAAACCCTGTGTAACATATTGTTACCATAGTGGCCATCCCACAAAAAATGGTGGCGCGTCGAATGATGGGAGGGGGACCATAAGAGAGAGGGGAGTGCCGCTCGCGGAAGCAACATCTGTAGGCAGTTTCGCAACTACGTTGACCTAATAACGTTGGTATAACCCTGATATTGCCTCTTATTTTGTCTTCGTGATTTTCTTTGTTCCAGGATAGAAAGTGCCAAAGGGAGCGGCACAGGCAACCTGGTCGATAGTCGGGCTGCGGCGGTTCGGCGAAGTCCCGTCCACTTCCAGCATCCCAGGGGCTCGAACGAACCAGGGACTTCTGCTTGGCTATCCGGTGACCAAGGGGCCCAAGTAAACAAGATTCTCCCGCCACCTACTGCACCTGCGATGCCTGACCACGCCGACACTGTCCAAAATGACGCCGGTGACGGAGCCTACAGTTATTGTATTTCGTCCGACGACTCCATGAACGGGGACGTCGGAGGGAAGCCCATTGCCGCCAAACACAAACCAGGCGACGTGAATTCTCGGGACGCGAAGGCAGGCAGCAAGAGATCACTCGACCCTCCAATCCGAATCGCTTCGTACGAGAGCACGAGGAACGGTTGGAACACCGCCGACGATTCAGCCGGAACAGGCTTGGGCCGCACGCAAATCGTCTTGAATATGAAGCTGGAAACTGGGGATCTGCGCGAAAAAGAACTGAAGGAAAGCGTGTGTCTTCTGCTACAGGCCGAGGCCAAATTGCTGGCTCAGCAACAACAGAGTGAAGCATTGCGAATTGAGCTTTTAAGAAAGGAGCTTAATTCTAACATGGCCGAGAACAAAATTAGCGAGGGTGCAGCCTTCGGTGATTTTAGTAGTACCTAGTAGGTTTGTACTGCTCCCTTTACGGAGGCTTTTTTTCAAAGAGCCCTTGCAAACGGAAGTAACCCTTTCTCCTCTCAGCATCTCTCAGTGGTTGCACGGTATCACTTTTGAGCCAAGGTCTTTTCACGAACCAGCAGCCGCCGGTGTGCGCGAGCACACGCAACGAAATTGAAGCCAAGATCTAGCGTTTAAAGATGACAATGAAATGTATCGGCTCCGTGGAACAGGATAATAAAGAAAGGCTTTTCATCTCCACAAGAGAAAGCTGCGTACTTGCTGGACAAATTATTCGCCTACCTTTTGCATTAGACCCCACTGTGAAGATGAAAAAGCCTTTCTTTATTTTCTTTCCCAGAAGCCCACACATGTCGCTGTCATGTTAAGCGTGAATGGTGGATCATGGCATCAATTTCGTGGCGTGTGCTCGTACACACCGGCGGCTGCTGTCTCGTAGAAGAAACCGTGTTGCACCTAAAATGGACACTGAATCTTTGGTTCAGCATCCCTTTGATAAGCGATGCTTCAAAATATCGACACTTGAGCCATATTGCTGCTTAAAATAATTGTTACCAGTTAACAGAGGTCAGTTGCCTTTACACGTGGATGAGTGTTGTTGCCGTCCTAACTTTAACAACGTTCAAATCAATGAGAGGAAAACGATAAAACAGCACGCGATTAGTCTCTAGCGTTTTGAAATAATCAAAGCAGGTACACATAGATGCGTCAGTCAGACGACTGGTTATCTGCATTCAAAGAAATAGAGTTCCTTATGCCGGGGTCACACTGCTTATGCGTCATACCAAAGACAGGCTTCATGCAGATTCGAAAGCGAGTCACCGCGAGACCGGTGCTTTGAATGCTGCAGTGTAATGAGTTCAAAGGAGGAAACTTGACTTGAGGCATTCGAACCGCACATATTGCGGTGACTCGTCTTTGCAGACTCTCTTTTGTATGATGTATGATGATGAGTGTGACCCTGGCCTTAGTTTTCAGTGACTAGGTTAATGTGCTACTCCTTTCTCTTTTAGCTTGCCATTCCCGCGTGTTGCCTTGTGACTTTTATTTTGTTGTTCATACATGTTTTGTTTATTTTTTGTTTCGGATGGTAGTCGCTGTGGCTGCTTTTTTGGTTCTTCAATAAACTTTCAGTTGTCAGTCAGCGCTCGTCCCGTCCACTACATCTAGCCGTCGTGTTTTTTTTTGTTTTTTTTTAATCGTTGAAATCAGTGAACATTTACGGACAACCAACAGCTGCTCTTCTGGACACTGGTGTGCACATCAGCCTGATCAAGACGAAACTTCCTACCCTACTGGGCCAAAAAGTTGTTTTTCATAGCCGAAAGGAACAAGTATGTGGCGTAGGTGGAACATTCAAAACCTTTGCGGAGATCTAAGCCGACCTCGACGTAGACAGCAACCTCTTCAAGGCTGTTAGTATGCAGGTGGTTCTAGACAACATTTTCACGGGCCCCGACATAATCGTGGGAACAGACGTCACTGACACACCGAACGTTGTGCTACTGCGGAAAGAGGGAACGACTATGCTGCTAGACGAACTAGACTTTCCATTTCTCAAAGAAATCAAGGTCGACCAGGATAATGTGCGAGTTGCGTTGTCCATCAGACACAGGGTCAAGTTTGGAAAACACTGCACAATGGGTCAAACTTGTTTCAGACTATGACAAACAAAACAGTTATTCCCTTATAGCTCGGAGGGACGAGATGGACTACCTGTATGTGTTAAAAGACTAGGAAAAGTCTTCCTACCGTGAACGTCAACCACTCTGACATTATCCTCAAGAAGGGCCAGACAGTTAAGCGTGGCCTGGTCGAACTTCAGGATACCGATGAGCTAATGAAACGCTTAGTCCACTACGTTTGGGATGGAAAAGAGGGCCTGTCTACAATAAACATGGAAGGGATCAAGGTCGGACCATCTGTCACCAAGGGACGGAAGAAAGAAATTTGTTAGATGTCGAAAAAAAAGCGTGAATGCTTTGCAATGAGCACCAAGGAAGTGGGATGCATGACAGTTGCGACCATGACTATACAGGAGAAACCAGGGAGTTAACCCGTGGGTCGACCGATCCTTACCGCACATCATGGACAGAGCGGCATGTACATCAGCAAATCACCGACGAGCTTAAGACCAACGGACTCGTAAGGGACAGTGAGTCGGAGTACAGCAGTTCATCGATGATAGTTAAGAAGAAGCCGAAAAAAATACTAGTCGGAAAGAAAGCAAGAAAACAGCCAAGGCGTTTCCAAGACAACGTGACTAACTCTAACTGACTGAGGATAGCGAACAAATCAGATTGGGCCCAGGGTTGTCGTGTCGCGTATACAGTGCGCCGACAATCATCATCACGGTGTTTTTAGAAGAGCACGCTAAGCCAAAACGAGACCGAACGAACATGTGTGTCACGTGGTGTTGGACGGGTCCCATGATGTAGTATGTATTTTTTTTTATTTATTTTTATTTTATTAAACATATTTTATCAAATCTTAATATTATCGACGGTCGCATCCCTGATGATTTGATTCAACTGAACCGCAGTAATGCGCTTGACACGCTCGATCACGCCATCCTGATCAGAAAAGCCTCTCAGGCTGGTGTTTGAGGATCGTTACTACTTTGGTTGACTTGCGTTATGGTGGGTTATACCCAACGCATGCTTTACCCCAAGCAGCACACATAGTCCTCCGGATATCCTCAGGATGTCGCGACGTTCCGTGTATTCCCTGTGTATGTGTATAGGCATACCTCTTCTATTCTCACAAAGCTTGGCAGTTCGATGACGGAGCCATAGAGTTCCCGGTCGCAGATTTGGAGCGCGAGGAAGTCGTAGCACAGTGCATTTCTAGGGGAGCCTATAGTCAGCGCACAGCGTTTGCAGCGGCGAGGACCCGAAACATGGTTTTCAAACCCGACGAGAAAGAAAGCGGTAGCCCGAGGAACACGAAAAGCACGAGCGGACATTCCATTGCTCGGGACAAGCGTGTTTGGGAACTCGCTGGGACAAAAGACCGGGAACTGTATGGCTTGAGGCGGCTAGCCTGGGGTCTTGCTGTTATCTTGCCGTATTACTGGTATTACGCTGGGGATTTGTGCTGGCAGCATCCCGGGAACTCACTGGGACGCCCAGTGCCGGGCGTCCCAGTCAGTACTAGTCGCTGGCCAGTGACTGGCAATCTCACTGGCCCGTTGTCGCCTCACCGGGCGTTTCCAGCGTCGGCCCAGTAGGATCTTGCCAGCAGACCGGTACCGCCCCATTCTCGAACCAGCGAGTTGTGGTACTTGGGGTATACTGTATGCGGGGACAACATCCTGCAGCTATGAAGTTAGAGGGGCACTAAAGAAGGTTTCGGAGGTTGCTTTTGGTGATAACTCATTTTACAGCTCTAGACATCCGAAAAAATTCCAAAAGTATAATCATGCGCAACCTGGCCAAACGACACACGGTGCTCGACAGCTAATCACAAGTGCTGGCTCCCCGCGTGTGTTGCGACGTGCAAGCTGTTCCTCGGTCGCTTTTGGGTAAAGTGGCACTAAAGACTGCTCTGAAGATGCTTGTTTTTGTTTTTATAGAAGGGAGTAAATGCTAGTTATATCCATAATTTAAGACAACCCTAGAGACTGGGGAAAACAAGAAGGACAAACACGACTAAATGTTTTGTCGCTTTTGTCCTTGTTTTCCCCAGTCTCAGGGTGGTCTTAAATCATGAACGTACACCAGCTCACCTGCGCCCTATCACTCATTTCAGCTTGTTATATGTTAGAAGTTTCAGATGACGAAGCCACTTATTAAGCCCATCACAATAGAAATACTTGCAATCTATGTTTTTCTTTTATGTACCGAGCGCGACACTGTTTGCAAAAACAAGCGATCGCCGTTTTTTCAGTTTTTTTTTAGTTTTTTTCTTTGATACCAAGGGATGTTATCCAAGTTAATATTGCTACGGAAAGAACTCATTTAGTTATATAATGTAAGCGATAAAATTTCATCCTCGCTAATACTATTGAGAAGTAAAATGCGAAAATGCGCCGATGTCGTGTTTGCACTAACAGTGTTGCGATGTGTACACTGCACAATACTGTTAGTGCGAACACAACATTAGCGCTTTTTAGTTTTACTTTAAAATGGAACTAGTTGGGGGCGATATTTTAACGTGTATGCTAGTGTCCCAAATTACCATTTCTTACGACACAAGAAGTTTGGATGACAGCGTTCCGACTGTACGAGAAAAACAGCAAAAACCCGCCATCGCTTGTTCGCGCTAACAATATCGTGCTCTCTACCGAACTGCTTTCAATGAGAAAACAAACACTGATATCAACTCAATTCATCAGTCTTTGATGGCTCGGTTTACCAAGATTTCCAGGGCCGGTAGGGCGGCTGGTGGAGCATGGTGTTGGTCCGGAGGTGCTGCTGAGGGGTGGGAGCGGGGCGATCCAGAAGGGGGACAGCTGCAGGGGCAGTAGCGGGCTCTTGATCCGGAGGGAGGGGCTGCTGCGGGGGTGGGGACGTTGTGTTGATCCAGAAGGAGGAAAGTTGCGGGGGCGGGAGCATAGTGCTGAGGCAGAGGCGGTGCCGCTGGGGGGGTGGAAGAAGCAAGGAATGGCGCTGCCGCTGACAAGAGACCAACGGACGGGGCTGCACTCTTAAAAAAAAGGGTACTGTAGTACCCTCCTTAAGGGGGTAACCGACTTGCACACAGGGCAATCCCTTTTAGAGGTATCGTTACCCCCTGCAACGAGGGTGCAAACTTACCCCCTAGGTTAGGGTGCAACATTGCCTCCTTTTGGAGATAACCTTAGTTCCTTTTGGTGTTAAAAGTGCATCCTTTCAGGGTCAGCCTTTACCTCCTTTAGGAGGGAATTTCAATCCTTTTGAGAGGTAAGACGACGTAATTGAGGGCGCTGCTTTTACCTCCTTTTGGAGGGAACTATGATCCACTTTGGGGTTAAATACACACGATGAGGAAAACAGCTCAGAAATCGCGGGCTACGAAGAACAAACACGATAGAAAAGTGCTGTGCTGTCGTGTTTGTTCTTCGTAGTCCACGCTTTCCGAGCTGTTTTCCCCATCATGTATAACAGCAACCAACTGGCCCAGTTCACCACCTTATTACAGGTTAAATGCACACTTGATGGAATCACTTTTACCCCCTAAAGAAAGGTACTATGGCCCTTTGTGGGTGTGATAGTACGTGCTTCAAAGGTGGGCCTTATAATAGATGAAGACGGCCTAGTTCTGAAAGTACATGGCAATGTTTTATTGTGGCTGTCACAAACAAAATGGCATAAAAATCAATGGCATGACTAGACATCTTATAAAAGTTCTAAGATAAAACCACTAAGCGCAATAAAGACATCTGGAACAACACTTTCGGGGCTCTAGTCGTCGCTAAAGATGATCTAGAGGCAGAATGCGACCAGGACTGCCTCAGCAGGCGACGCGGCTTCGAGGTCTCCCTCCACTGCCACATAGCTGGGCGCCTCAGGATTAATTAGGCTTGAGTTGACAGCCTCCGGGTAGACTGCACTGCCTGCCTGGAACCAAAAAAAATGTGGAAATCATGTGATATGAATTTGAATCATATCATCCCAAATTTGAAGAAACTGTGAAGAAATATTAGATTTTTCTAAGACGCATTTGGAGCATTTGATGGGCCACTGATTCCAGCATTATAAAGAATCGACCATACTTACCAGACGTGACCAGTTTAACTGTTGACTAACTACCACTGACTAAAATTATCACATGGCGGGTGGTAATCGTAGATTAGTAAGCACTTTGTATTCACCGGTCATGTTTAAATTTGTCACCCCGATTTATTTAGGTGACTAACAGATCTTAGTCAAACGGGTACAACTAGTGTAGCAGGTTAGTATATAAAAGTGCTGATTGTTGGGCGAGTTGGCATTGTACGTGAAAAAACATGATTGCGCTTTAAGACAAGGACAGAGGAAGAACATACACCACAGAGCGCTACACCACATTAGCTACTCAGCACCACAGCAGATCCCTATGACCGCCAACCCTAACTGCCGAACTTAGGCAAATATGCAAATATTTTTGCCGAAGTGCTCTGCCAGATGAAAGTTGAATTTATGTTTTATTTAGACATGAGCAGAACAGCACACAAGCACGAAAACACGCAAAAAAAATAACACCGAAAAAGACACACTCAAGCGCCATGTGTGTCTTACTCTAATTTATTTACTCGAAGTATACACTCAATTTTCTCTCGGAAATGAACGAACAGCAGACACACAAAATCAACATAAAAATCAAGAGCCCCATTTCCAGTGCAAAAAAGGGGAACAAGAAAATCGAAATAAAATATCGGAATCCGCTTACCTGCAGTAAGCAGTGTTAAGAACTGTCACGAGATGAGTCCAAGGTAGCAGGCATCCAGTACCCTCGACGAAATCACCCTGCAACGTTGCCGCAGGACGAAAGAAATATATTCAATCAACTTCAAATAATGCAAACTTGAGTTGTATCTATAACTCGCCTACTGAATTATCAGAGTTTTAGAAATGCCTGATCACACGCAAAGAAAATGCCAAGACAATATAATTGCTAGCCTCGCTGCCTGTAACAACTTCATGACCTTATTCCGTAATATACTACTATTAATGTTGTGCGAAGCGCACGAATAATTAACTCAGACATTTATATTCGGAATTTCAAGGTAACGTGACATTTGACCAAACTATTTATTAAACCTCGTTAAATTTAAAAAAAAAACAAAAAAAAAAAACGTTGATATTAAAAATCAGCGTTTAACCCTTTCTTTTCGAAATATCACCGACGTTGAGAATAAATCGCGCCGGTTGGCCGGTGCCGCCAATGAATGCCTGCGAGAAAAAAAACACCTTATGAAAATTTTAAATATTTCATCAGATCCTCAATTTAACGTCCGACGCGACACGCCAACGGCCCCAAAACAGAAAACCTCATACCCCCTCACGCCTTAAACGTAGGCGACCCCCCATTCAAAAGGCGCCTTCGCCCGGCCGCCCCGCTCGCCGAACCGCCGCTTTCCCACTTCCTCCACCCGCACACACATACACCGGGAAAAGCTGCTGGCTACGCCACTGGTTAGCTTATGTCAACCTTCTAAATATGCGCTAGTGCAAGCGACAGTCATTCCTATTCTTGCTCTTTATGAACTTCGATGGTCTAAACCGTGTCTGCGTTCGCGCCACATAATAATTTTATCGAACGCTCGACGCCTTCAAACGTGCCAACATGTCCGCCAACCCTTTGTCTAAGGAAGACGGGGGTCGCCTTCCCGGGCGGTCATAACCGACGCCAACTGCCGACCGCGCAGAACATTTCCTTACCTGCATACGGTGCACACAACTTGGATCTTCGACTGAAGTCAATGCAGCTCTAGAAGAGACTGAGCCGAACAGAACAATAAAGAACGTTCCTGCGCTGGGACGCCTCCGTCGAACATTCGAGAAGGAAGACTGTTATGCCGACACGACCAGCCGCGTCGGCGGGGAAAGCTTCGACGCTCCCGGGCGGCCGAGCAGGCGCTCGGCCGCCCGGGAGTGCGAAGAATCACGTGCCATACGAGGAGACCAATTAGCGAACTCGTTTGCGCCTTTCCACAGCCAATCGCAGCGCCTAGGCTTCGGCCGTGCAAAACAGGTGCACCCTCTGGGAGGTAATGGTTGACTCCTGGGTGCCCCTTCGCGGCGAACTTCACCTGGTAGCACCGCATTCTTAGTGTCTGCTGCGTCTGAGGAGGTAATCAAGCGGGGCGCTTTACCCCTGGCCGGGAGGAGGGTGGTAAAGGCGGTCTGTTACCTCCTTTTGGTCCCCTTTTTTCTAAGAGTGTGGTGCTAGAGCACAGGAAAAGGTGGAGACCTATTCATTAATTTCTATCATTTAAACCAGCCTCCTGGCTGTGCAGAACCTACAATATCCTTAGAATGCCTGAAAACTTTCCAGCTGAAAGTTCCTCCCCCCTTACCGAAGTCTTCCCTTTTGCTGGGGCCTCCTCTTTCCCATCCCCCTCATACGGCATTTCGCCACGGGCACCACCGAATCAAGATCATGGCTGCGTGCCTGGCTTGCACCCTTGTTTTTTTGTTTGTTCATTACTGTAGGATTCAACAGTAAGCACAGTGTTAATGCAGGTAAAAAAATAGCAGCATACTTTTGTTGGCTGCAGATGATTGGACCCGTTGGTAGCTAATTATTAAAAAGAAATTGTGAAGAATATGGAAACAGAGGATACAAACACAACACAGTGCTGTGTTTATCTCCTCCTTGACCGTGTGATTCACATTCTTTGTTTTTAATATTACATTTGTTAATGATTTTCTGTTTGGAATCATCTGTATAGGGGTTCATTGAAACGACCCACCTGCCATTGCATTCACTTTGGGGGCAGCTGCCCCCTTTCTTATGGTGCCATCGGTGAGGAAGTGCAGGGTGGGCATCACTCTCACACTTGTGGTGCAGTTCCCCAGGTTCCCGTAGGCTGCAAGCTACCAGCCAAACTGAGTCAGGCCTGAGAGCCCTGCGGGAAATGTCAATTCCACTCTTTTAGACGCAGACACCCACGTTCTGCGTGTACCTGAAAGCTCTAACAGAGGGGAAACACAATAACTGGCCCTTTTTGAATGCATCTTTTTCTTTTGCTGAGAGCTTACATAAAAGTCACATGCTATTGTACATTCAGTGGTGCGGCTTAAATTATGATGAGCATTTTTTTATACAACTTCGAGCACTCAGAGAAAATGTTCAATATAATGGGTTTGATATAAATTGTTGCTATGAACTATCCTATACATTTACACATTGCGTGATATCATAAAAGCAATAGAGCTTCACAAATTTGTAAGCAAATTAAAAGTTGGCTTTTATGTAATTTATTACTATTGGCTATTATTCTTTGACAGAAAGAATAATAGTCGGTACTTTGGTAGTTTTTACTCTCCATCAAATATTCAGGTTCTTTTCGCATTTTTCGTGTTTTTGCCTTTTCTAGGTGCTCTGCTTTTTGAAGAGGCTTTCGCGGCCACTAAAAAACGTGACATCCAAACTCACTTTATTTACATGACACAATCGCAAACTTCGAAAGCGTGTCGCTTCGGCAAACGCGAAGAGACCGCGCGTCTCTACGGCTCAGGCATAAACATTGGCAAGAAATGCTGCTCGCTCTTGTAAAGTTTTTCTCGCTCCGACTTTACAAAACGAATCGGTGGCGAGCGGCTGTTAGGACCACCCGTCAGAACTAGCAGCTTGAACTGCCGTCAGACTGCATTTGAACGCTCCGCAAAAGCGTCGTCGTACGAACGTCGTCGGACGGCGCAGAACAGGCTCTCGGTTCCGCCGCACGCGAATCTGTCTCGCTCTGCGGAGCGAGCCATAGGTTTTGAAGAAGGTACGCTCCTTTCAAATAACTAAATAACACCGGCCAGAAGCATTGTTAGAATCAAGCATAACTTAACAAGCACATGGCACACGACAAAGGTTGAAACAGCGGCGCACTTCGCAGAAACAAGAGAAACTTACTCACCGGCTCTTGCAGCAGCGTCCGCAACTTACGGGCGTTGGTAAGACGCAGCGTCTCCCAGCTCTCAGTCATAGCTTGACATTTTTTTAACATGGTATTAATAAGGAAGATATCCAAAATATCTGCTAAAACGGCTAAAACGTAAAAAAAGGAAGCGATTTTCGAAGCCCGTGGAACCTTGGCGGAACCCCAACGGCAGCCGGATGGATGGATGGATGGATGGTAATGGCTATACCCTTTGTATTGGGCGGCAGCTTGCGCCACCTAGCCTGACATTTTGTCGTCCTTTTTTTAAAATTTGTATGAATTTTGTTATAACAGACCCCCCCCCCCCCCCTCTATTTTCAAGTGAATGTATTGCTTATTTTTATCTGTATTTTTTTCTTTATCCTTCCCTAGATCTCTTCCACCAATCTTCCAATCTCCTTTTAGTTACCGCAATTCTTTCCCTATCCGAGACGGTATAGATGGTGGCAGCCAGCTGGTGCGGGTATAACGCCATTTAACTTCCTGAGAGTGAGGCACATAAAAAGGACACCACACACATAGACTCTCTAACACAGCTATGGGTTTATCGTCGTCGTCTTTGTCTTCCCCTCCAGTATTTCAACTACTTTTTCGCGCGACATTTCAAACTGATGTTGTGCACAAATCTGTTCCGAATCGATTGTCGGTTGATCCAAAATAAAATAAAGGCAATCATTAAATAATGATTTGTACCATCGGGACATTATTTAATGATTGCCTTTATTTTATTTTGGATCAACCGACAATCGATTCGGAACAGATTTGTGCACAACATCAGTTTGAAATGTCGCGCGGAAAAAGTCGTTGAAATACTGGAGGGGAAGACAAAGACGACGACGATAAACCCATAGCTGTGTTAGAGAGTCTATGTGTGTGGTGTCCTTTTTATGTGCCTCACTCTCAGGAAGTTAAATGGCGTTTCCCTATCCATTCGTCCATCTATGTCTGGAAAACCCAATGCCCCCTCCAAATCCGTAGACATCCACTCCAAGAGGGCGGGACGAAGCCCCGTGCACCTTAAAATTACATGTTCTATAGTTTCCCTTTTGCGGTTGCATATGTCGCACAGAATGTGTACTTCCTGGAATTTAGCCCTGTACGTTTTCGTTCTTAGCACCCCCGTTCTAGCTTCAAACAGCAAAGAGCTCCCCACTGAATTATCATACAGTTGTTCCTTCTTTCTTTCATGTTTTTGTGCCCTGTATATTGTTAAAGCTGATTTCCCCTGCATTCTCTCTTCCCACAATTTCCTCTCTGTTTCCTTTACTCCCTTTTCTACTGATATGCTCTGATCGGCTCCATCTCGTTGAATTTATTTAAATCTCAGCTTGCGGGTTCGGTTTGTCCACTTAGTGTTTAGACTTTTCATACATAGATACTTGTAGACTTTCGCTGCCCACCGTGTATCCTCAATTTCAGCTAGCCTTTGTTCAAATTTTACTTTACTGATCGCTTCTCTACTCTCAAAAGATGCCCAACCCATATCCCCCTGTACTCCCTCATTTGGTGTATTCCCATGTGCCCCCAATGGCAACCTACCCACACTCCTTCGCTGTATCTCTAAACCTGCCTGGATTTCTGACCTCATACACAATACCGCATTCCCAAATGACAACCCTGGCACCATGACTCCCTTCCAAACACCCCTAACGACTTCATATCTATTATAGTTCCATAGTGCCCTATGTTTCATGATAGCCGAATCTCGTTTCCCCTTCTTTATTACAATATCTCCATGGTATTTTAGATACCGTCTTCCTTCACTTAACCATACTCCCAGATATTTATACTTTTCTACTTGTTCTATCAATGAGTCCTGTGTATCCAGGGGTTCCCTCTTCTCGTCGTTGAAAACTATTATACCAGACTTGTCCCTACTAAATTTTAGTCCTAAATTGTCCCCTTCCCTGCTGCAAATCCTAATCAGTTCCTGTATTGTCTCACGACTTTCTGATACGAGTACAATGTCGTCTGCATACATTAACCCTGGCAATACTTGATTTACTTCATGTCCTTCCTCCAAGTAAGTCAGGTCAAAACCTAAGTTGCACTGTTCTAACCTTTTGTCCATCTCACTGAGGTATATCATAAAAAGCAGGGGAGACAATGGGCAACCTTGTATAAGACCTCTTTTTATTGCTGCTGGTCTTGTAGTTTCGGCTTCCCATGTTATAACCACCCTATTCTCCGAACAAACCCGTTCTAGAAACTCAACCATGGTTCCCTCTAGTCCATATCCCTTCAGTTGGTTCCAGAGTTTTTCCTGATTCACATTGTCATATGCCCCTTTGATGTCTAAAAATGCTACCCATAATGGCCTTTGACTTGTCATTGCTATCTCTATGCACTGAATGATTACGAATAAATTATCATCTAGTCGTCTATCTTTCCTGAAACCGTTTTGAAGCTCCCCTAGAATCTGCTTTCTCTCTGCCCAATCTTCCATTCTTCTTTTTACAATTTGCATAGCTAGTCTGTATATTACTGAAGTTACTGTAATTGGTAGGTATGATTTGATACTGTCTTTGACTCTCTTGCCCTTATATAATAATCTAATCCTGCTCAATTTCTAGTCACTGGGTACCTCCCCTCCCATAAGTATCTGGTCAATCACCTGCCTTAGTTTCAATTTGCTTGTTTTGCCTAGAACTTTTATCAATCTCATTGGTATGCCGTCTGGACCTGTCGCAGTTCCAGCCGGAACCCTTTCTTCTGCTTTTTCCCACTCCGCAGTGGTCATTTCCTCTTCTTCACTATGATCCTCCTCTTGTGTTGTGTAGACGCTACCATTCCCTACGGCCTGATCTGATTCTAACTCCAAAAACGCTGCTTCGATTGTATGCCTAATGTATTCTCTTGCCTCTTCCTCCTCTACCTTTGTCCCTTCCTATGTGGTTAGTGTCTGCTGGTACCCCTCTGTCTTTTTTCTCTGTGCACTGATGTGTTCCCAGAACCTTCTTGACGCATTCCTATCCTTCTAGTTTATTTCTATCATCCACTGGACGAAAGGGTAAAAGCACAAGCGAGCTGGTGAAGAACTTCCATCGTAAACCGGAGACGCGGTAAAATAAAAAAAACGGACAAAACAACAAGTCTCAAACACAGCTTCTAGTTTATTTGAACACCACCGCTCTTATATATACACCACAACCTCCTCTCCACAGTCGAAACATCTCCTCTCCACTCCGTCACTGACATCTCAAACTGAACAAAGGACACGTGCTACCTTCTTTCTTTTCACACCAACCAAAAACTGACCCAGACGACCTCATTACAAGTCTATGATAACAGGCATCTCTAACACAAACCCTGCTAACGTCAAAAAAACGCCTCCCTCAAAAAAAAAAATCAATTAGAAGACACAAGTTATTTTTTAGAAACACCCAGCCACATCCGATAACAGGCAAAACAAACAGACACTGTGTTAACGTTCAAACCCCCCCCCCCCCCTCTCAAAAAAAAAAAAAAAAATTAGAGACACAGAAAGCGCTTCAGTTCGCTATCAAAAGCCAAGGACGGTGTGCTTACACAATTGCCACGCGCCAAAATGCACAAGGTCTCCTTCACAACTCTCCTACCATTTTCTTTCTCTTTATGCAAAACCTGGGTATCCCCCCACTCCGGCTGACAGTTATTGCAGTCTACAACATGTTTAGCTATTTCTGAATTCTGCGCCTCGTCTTTTACCGCCCTTTTATGTTCTAGCAACCTTTCATTCAAACATCGACCAGTTTGTCCTACGTAAGACAACCCACACCGCAACGGAATGTCATATACTACTCCTACCTGACAACTTACATCAGGGCTTCGGTGTTTTTTAAGGCAACCCTGACGACCACCCGAAAAGGGGGTTAAACTTTCTAATTTATGTTGTGCCTTGAAAACTAAATTTACTCCGAACCTCTTGGCCACTGACTTTAAATTATGAGATATTCCATGATAGTAAGGCACACAGACCACATTCTTCACAACCGGTTTTTCCACAGGAGCCGAACTGAACTTCCCTAACACCTTAAGCATAACGCTAGCAATTACATCCAGGTGATGGCCCGCTTCCAAAAGACGCAACTTTTGCAACTCTATTGCCTCTCCAACATGATGCACACAGGACTTTTTACACGCGTTATCTACCACTGACGCAATCACACCCCTCTTGACTAACTTCGAGTGACAGCTGTCAGCTGCCAACAAGGGTTTCGCCGACTCCTTACCATACCTCCAGCACAAGCCCTTTTCTGTGTGTAATAGGAGGTCTAGGTACTGAATCTTGCCCTGAAGGGCACTTTCCTCCGTGAACGTCAAGTCGTGGCACTTTTCTGTTATACACTTCTTAATCGTCCCTGCTAACCCTTCCTCAAAGGCACAAATCAAAATGTCGTCTACATAGCGACGGACCACAACAGCTCCACTCGGCAAAGACCGCACAAACGCATCAACATGGACATCCATTTCGTTTAAGAAAATTTCTGATAACACTGGTGCGATTGAAGACCCAATACATACACCCTCTTTTTGGATAAAAAGAGCACCTTCAAAATCTATAACAGTGGACCCTAAATAAAACTCTAGAATGCTCATAAAGCTCTCCACATCAATTCCAGAGGAAGACTGAAACTTCACTAGATGGTCATCACACCACCTCCTGACCCTTATCAAGAGCTCCGACTTGTCCATAGAATAGTAAAGATCCTTGATGTCTAAAGTTATAATTTCGCAACTTCTCCCGTGATGAGGATTCAATATCTCTATTAATTGCTCAGAGTTTCTCAGTGATAACGGGCTATCGAACTCCACTCCAGTTAGACATTTTTGGATAAACACTGACAACACCTTCTGCCAAGCACCATTTTCGTTCACAACTACCCTCAACGGAAAGCCCGCCTTGTGGTCCTTCAACAAAAATTTCAGTCTTAAGGTAGCCTGTGAAACCTCCCCTAATCTCTTTACCACCGTCTGAAAATCACATTCCTTAAGTACAGCTACCACATTCCTTTTTACTTTCTTTAGGTCCCCAACGTACGGCTTAAAAAGTTTATCAACCGCCTCAGCAGCCTTTGCTCCAAACATGTCATTCCCTAGAACAGCAAACCTCCCTGATTTGTCCGTCTGAAGCAAAGTAAGCTCCTTCTGTTGTAGGTTCCTCTTTACATCCCTGAACATTTTACAGGATACCTTGTCCTTCGAAAAAGTCTGATCCACTATCCTTGACACTTTCCTTATTGATTCATCAATGAAAACTTTTTTCTTGTCCTGGTCAAAGATTTTTCTGGTGATTTCTAGCACATCAGATACAATGTCCACCCTAGATGGCTTCACATTAACGGAGAACTTCGGTCCCTTCCCCAGCCATGCTTCCGTTTTTTTATCTAGCTGCTTTCCCGACAAGTTGACAGGCATTCCTTGGCGATGAATTCTAACAATCGTTGCCTCACATGCAGTTCGCTTTGACATGGAAATTATAGCTTTCCTTCTGCTCCCACTCCATAGCGCCTCCCTTTTTGACGATAACAATTGCAGCCAGGTAGAATACTCAATAGTATTAAGATAACTTTTCCCACGTGTTAATCTCCAAATCGTGTCACACACCTTCCAGGCTTGCTTGAGTTGGTCCTGTAGAGAGTTCCTGTAGGCCGTCAGTACTTTTTTCTTGGTCATTCAATCACAAGACAAGGAAGAGAGGTAGGGCCATCTTGATTCTTCGATGTACCTTTCTCTTGAGCAGAAGCCAAGAAAACACCAATCCTCCTCAAGCTCTGCCATCCGCTGTCCCAACTTGCAGAGTACTAGGAGGCTGTATACTTCCACAGATGACGAGGGTAGTGATGATAAAAATAGCGACGAACACAATTCTAGGCCTGCATCAGGGAAAATCATCGAAGAAAGGGTAAAAGCACAGGCGAGCTGGTGAAGAACTTCCATCGTAAACCGGAGACGCGGTAAAATAAAAAAAAACGGACAATCCACTGGACCCCTGCCCTCTATAGTTTGGCCTGTATTAATGCTGATGCCTCCCGCTTTCTTTACTGAAGTTCCTCCCATTTTGATGCTACTTCGGTTAGTGTGGCCCCCTTTTTCTTTGCCCATCTGTGTTCTTTAGATGCCGCTTGGCGTCTCGATATTGCTGCCTTAACCTCTTTATCCCACCAGCTTTTGAACTTGCGTTTTAGTTTTCTTCCTCCTTGTTTGATTCGATATTTCTCTAACTCTCTTTTGAAAACACTAATTAAGTCTTCATATGTCCATTCTCTTTCCGGTTGCTTGGATACTATGTTCTTGATTCGCTTAGATACCTCCTGTAGTTGTTTATCATGGTTGTGGTTGGCAGCGTTACCATGGTTGTCGATCACATTGATGAGTGTCAACTTTTCGTGAAATTAAATTCACTAAATTCTACAAAGTGGACAAACTAATGTTGTAATATATTATCATAGTAATAAATAAATTTTTCGGCTTTGTTTATATTATATTAGATGTTTGTCGAGAACGGTATCGCGGGAAAATTGGTTTTGGTTCCGGATTACGACCAAAATAGGCATGCTTGGTGCACGTGGAAATGCAAGCGCATGCTTTCATCGCCGCAAGAGATCGATGCCATGCGTGCTGTTCGGTACAGACAGATTTCATGCCCATAATTAGGGTCACAGTGGCACACACCACACAAGTGAGTATGTTCGATTCGATTATCTTTAACGTGTGTCCACTGAGGTAATCGGAACACGGGAAACAATCTGAAACTCCTTGCGCCGTACTATTACAGTCTCCTTCCGCATTGGTATCTTTCTTGAAGGTAAACATCTTCGACAGACGTCTGTCTGGTTGGGAAGTAATAATGGAAAACTAATTGACTGCAACCAAAATTAAACTCGGACCCAACGTTTCAAAACCAGTTCGGTTCCTTCTTCAGGGGCGATTGATCTCGTGCGTGGGAGCAGCCTCGTCTTCTTTGGTGGTACGAATATCTTCTAATCGCGCTTCCGCCTTGCCATCCAGTCTTTTTCTAATCACGTGTCGTAGTCCACTTACATAAACAGATGGTAAGGTGCCCATGGATCTGTTGATATTCTTTGGTGTATTTTGGATGTGCCATGATTCAAGGTGCCATGATTCAAGGCTCACAAACCGGTATCCACTCTTGGACGTTTCATGCCAAGACTAAAAGATCGCCCCCCCGAAGGAAAAAGCACCGGGAATTGTTTACCGGATCCCCTGCTTAAAATGTCCTGCATCTTATATCGGTGAAACAAAGAACTTCGTGGAAAGGTTACGCCAGCACAAGAATGATGTACGCAAATTCAACCGGGAACGCAGTGCTCTTGCGGAGCACTGTGACACTTTTGAACATCCGATAGACTTCGCGAACGCGTCCGTTCTTGATGTTGAAACCCATCTCCGAAAACGACATCACCTTGAATCATGGCACATCCAAAATACACCAAAGAATATCAACAGATCCATGGGCACCTTACCATCTGTTTATGTAAGTGGACTACGACACGTGATTAGAAAAAGACTGAATGGCAAGGCGGAAGCGCGCTTAGAAGATATTCGTACCACCAAAGAAGACGAGGCTGCTTCCACGCACGAGATCAATCGCCCCTGAAGAAGGAACCGAACTGGTTTTGAAACGTTGGGTCCGAGTTTAATTTTGGTTGGAGTCAATTATTTTTCCATGGTATCTTTCTGGTTAATGATATCCGATTTAATACAGTGCTTGTTTCCGCACAATAAAGTTGCGTTGGACACCCCTGTGTTGTGTCTCATTTTCATCAAATGCAACACGTAACGTTTCACGGTCGACTCGCTGCCCAGAACACAGAAAGGTCACCGGTGCCGGTACGCGGTCGAAGTTGGGACGAGCAACATTCATCTGGCTCTCGCGCCTTACAGGTACAGGCATACGCAGCTCTAGAGAAGGAGACGAATCATTTCCTGCGTGAATATATTTAATGTGCGTTGCGCCACATTATGTATATCACACAGCTCTTCGCTACATCTTATCGATCACCGCGAAACCGCACAGAAACCGAGACCGTGGATTGGTTAGGTCTACGTCAACCATACCGATCAGCTCAGCTGGACCTGGGCCCGTGCCAGGGTTTAGAATGTCAGTACAATACATACCATACGTTGAAATAAACAAGGCGAAATCTGGTTGTATGCAGTAACGGTACCTAATAAAACACAATTGACCGTATTCGCGAGGTTTACGACAATGTTCACGCTGCCGTTCGCAACCAGCTACGAATCTGCCGAATCTCCAAATATTCTTCGCGGAAAGTTCGGAAATTTCCGAATCTGTCCCAATCCGAATCTCCGGGGATTCGTCCCACTGATCTCAATGACAATTGCTGGAACGCGTTTGACCAGCACTGCCTATGGACGGGAATGCGGCCACGGTCGGCCATCTTTTTGGTAGAGTCATATCATCTCTAGCCATCATAGTAATATGGCGGACAGCGCCATGGCGGCAGGCTGCCATAAAATAGCCGTAGATCTAGTACACTGTACCGTGGGTGATATTTCGTGCTTGATTGAAGTTGTTCGACGAATCAGATTCTTGAAACCCGGCGTGAACGGTAGCCTCGTCTTCGAGGACCCGGCGAAAGTTCTACGAAAGCGCAGCACCGGGGGAAAGCAGCGCAGCTCGCATCGAAAGCAGACTACGCACCGGCGTCTGCTTTCGATGTTTTTTTCGATGCGACTTTCGATGCGTGTTGTGCTGTTTTTCCCCGGTGCTGCGCGATTTCATGAAACTTTCACCGGGTCCTCAAAGACCGGGCTACCGTTCACGCCGGGTTTTAAAAACATGTTTCGTCAAACAATTTCAATCAATCACAAAATATCACCCACGCTATTTTGATGGCAGCCTGCCACCACAACTGCCGAAACGACGTCTGCCATGGATGGATGATGGTGGCTGCCAAGTGGCTTCAGCAGCTGTATCTTGGCTAGAGGTGATATAACTCTACCAAAAAGATGGCCGCCAGTGACCGCATTCGCGGAGCGGGCAAACGCGATCCAGCAATTGTCATTGAGATCAGTGATTCTTCCCATCACTTACGATAGCAATGGTCTTGCGCAATCTTCAAACAATTCTTTTTTTTTGTTTTTACGAAACCAAGCAAAATAATGTTATATTACTAATAATAATGTCACTATAATAATGTTGTAAAAAATTAACAAAGATTTAGTCTATCTTGTGTTTTATCTAAACTTCAGGTTTTCTTTTGAAGTGTAAAAAAACGAAACCGAAACTATCTGAACCAACGTCTCGTTCGTCGCATTCGTTTACGTGCGTGTGTGTGCGTGCATGCGCCCGGGTTCTTGTGTGCGTGTGGATGCGTCCGCGTGCTTGTGTGTGCGTGCGTCCGTGCTTGTGCGTGCGTGCGTGTGCACGTGTATGTGTGTGTCTGCGCGCGCGCAAGCATCTGTGTTTGCGAGTTCTATTGAACTACGCCAGCAAGAAGACTTATTATTATTAATATTATTATTATTGAAATATGCCAGCGCGAAGTCCAGTGGTCCTTCCTTAACTCTGCCGTAAACACTAGTTTATTTATTCACTGAGCTCTATTTTTGCCGGTTGTGATTTGAGACAGATGCCAATCGGCAACTTCCGCAAATAGGGCGAACATCCGTTGCTCTTCTAAATATTGCGCTTCAAACATACCTCAAGAAGTCCGACGCCTTGATTGTTTCCATTTCAGCAGTTTGATTACCAATATGATCGGTTGACTTACGGTATGTACAGTTCAAATTCTGCTACAACCAAATACGATAATATATGTTGTTTTTTTAAAAAAATGGTATGACGACGGTTTGCGCCCGTATAGCCCGTGACATAAAACTTACGCAATTTTCAATAGAAAACCTTTGCACATAAAGAAGAAAGCTCAAGATTACTGTTTTAGAGAAAGGAGAGACTCGTACATGAGTCCAAGTCTTTAACAAAGTGGTAAATCTTGAAAAACGAATGGTCCCTTCCTTTCTGGTGTGTTTCTCTGCACCTCACCACATAAGTGAAACAAAGTCGCATATTAATTAAAAAAAAAAAAAGACTGCGAAGAGTTTTAGTGGAAGAAGTCTTTACCAACTGGAACACATTTAGGCGGTACAGGTGACCAGCCTGCTCTAAATGCACGTGTTCCATCTAAAAAAAAAAGAATTATAGAAAGAAAAAAAAACAAGCGTTCCACTTAAAACCGTTGATCCGCTAACAATTTGCAGGAGTTAGTCCTGATTAGTGGAAAGCCAGCCTTGTGCGGAACTTAACTGGAACCTTAGTGAAACAAGATTAAGAGTGTATAGATGCCGCACGCTTTGAAGCGTGCGTTGAAGACGCTTCCGTGTTTACCGGGAGTGCGCTACTTCTCTAATCCTAAATAATACTAATGGAGCGCCTAAATTATATTTGAAGTGTCGACGGTTGCTTAGAGAGTACTTGGAGTAGGCTAGTAGTTACATGATCTAAACATACTTGGCAAGTATACTTGGATCGTGGAACGGCTGCCACGTGCGATATACTACTACTCTACTTTTTGTAATATTCTATTACACTCCCTGCCTTATAGTATACCAGAAGCATGTCGAGTATAAATTTATTACGCTCTTTTTTCGCCAAGGGATAGCTTGCGCCCTAACATTTAAAAAAAAATATTAATTTGTTTTCTTTTATTTTTTTATTCATACTTAAAATTCTTCTCCCCTTATCCACCCTCAACTATCACCGGGCAGGAAGAGTACTTTCCTAGAAGACCTTTGGGGGATCGGACAAATACAAAAAAAAACAAAAAAATAAACACCACCCCCACCTCCTCTCCCGGGCGAGGGAGTCGTCAATTTTCCAATGGTGAACCTCGTCGGCGTTCGTCCTTGAACCAGACCCACGGGGGAACAGGTGTTAGACTTTCATAGAGTTGGACATCTATCATACTGACACAGGACGCCGTCAAAAAAATAAACTTTTAAGTCAAATCAAAGCTCAGATTATAATTTTTGTTTTCAAATAATAATGCAACTTTTTATAGGCTTCATAATCAACTCTTCGCGAGCTTGTCATATTAAATCAACGAAAGTTTAGATGAAACCCAAAGATACAAACTGTCATATATACGTAGTCAATGCAAGTCCCATTGACGATGGTTTCGATTATTGTTTCGACGGGTGGCGCCGAGTTCTTTGCATGTTACTAAAGTTTCAGCCGCAGTGGAAAGCTCCCCGGTTGTCAAGCGTCCAGAATGCTGCATGAGTAGTTGCAACATATGGAATTGCAGTTAGAAATACTTCATGATTTCGTCATGCTGCCGCTCAACTCTGTACAGTTACTGGCAGGACAAAAAGTGCAGGTCATTTGCCTGATTTCTTTGCCACCTTGTGGGTCTTTCAAAGTGCGAGGCTCCGTGTGAGTCGACTATGGGGAGGGGGCGAGCCGACGGCGTAGCCCCTGTCGCCTATTGTTCGCTGCTACCCGGCGGCAATTGGCGCGGAATCGTCAGGTAGCAATGCCGGCGAGCTACACTGCGGCCAGTGCGCCTTTGTCGTTATCGCGCAACCTAATGTGGTTAAAAACATTTTGAGCCTCGTTTAATGTCGCACAGTTGTCGAAAGACAAGCTGCATGCCCTACAATTATAGTGCAAAGCGGTTTTATTTCGATGAGCGGGCGTAGAAAACTATGCGGCCTGCTCCGCAGCGCCGACGCGCGGGTGCCGCGAGTGGGCGTTCAGGCGCGGTTAATGCACCTTCAGACGAGAACGTGCATAACGAGCTCAGTTTCGTTTGGAGCATTTGAATAACCAGTGATACAGTAAGGGTTTTTCTTGCGCACTAAATCACTTGGACAGAGCAGTACGATTGTTTCCGCCAAATGCGTAGCTAAATCAGAGTGCTCGGTGACATCCGCGTCTTCGTTTGGTGCAACTGCATAAAGTGCCAATCGCTACGAACTTAACGTATACGAATAAATCGCTTAGAAAAGTATTAAAAAAAAAACTTCCAGCAAAACAAATGCCAAAAGAAAACACTCGACAATTGCATTTCAGAGCAAACTAAATGCTGTTATATAAAAGTTATTGATGTCGCGGAAAGCTCTAAGGAAAGTAATTGTGAAGTTGCATTACTTTATAAAAGTAATCTAAATTGCGATGAATTACTTTTTGTCCAGCAGTTGTTCTAATTGCAATCACCTTATTTTGGACATCGGTATAGTAAGTTTGTTTGTTTAGACCACAGGTCTGCAAAGCTGGAGCAAAAGGCGGCAAACGATGTAACTATAATTAAATTACATTTACGAAGTAATTGACCAAAGTGTGATTCTAGGCAGATTATACAACGACCTTTCTTCGGTGTATATACACGATTTTGAACAGTTCAACTGCCTGTTACAGCAGCTCAATTACCATTTTGAACAGTTCAACCACCAGTTTGAGCAGTTAGCTACCAGTTTGAACAGTTCCACCACAATTCGAAGCTCTGCTACAAGTTTGAAGAACAGTTTGATTATCAGTGTAACCAGTTCAGTCACCATTTTCCACAGTTCAAATACCAGTAGGACCAGTTCTGCTACCACTTTCACCTGTCTAACACTCAGTTTAGCCTGTTTGGCAAGTTCAGCTCTCTGTTTCCCAAGTTCGGCTGCTTGTTTGGCAATTTTTGCTTCCTATTTGGCAAGTTCGGCTTCCTGTTTTGCAAGTTTTGCTTCCTGTTTGGCACGTTCGGCAGCCTGTTTGTCAGGTTAAGGTGCCAGTTTGGCTCGTTAATGTTCCAATTCGGCCAGTTTGTTTTCGTATATCGCCAGTTCAGTCAGTTCGATTCTCATTTTGCTCAGTTCAAAGTCGAGTATGCTGGGTTCAGAATTATACTGTTCTTTTCAATAGGGTAGAATCCTTATCAACAAACTTTCGAGCGAGAGCAGTAATTTATTTGTAAGATTATTCATTTTAGGCAGTCATTGCGAAAATAGGCGCCTCCAATCCGCATGGTATATATACCTCTGGGGCAGTTAACGGTGTTAGTGATAAAAGGTTCTGTAGTGTATTATGTATGTGTGCGTTGTTATCACGTTTTTATGTATGTTACCACGTTGTTGAGCGCATTGTTTGCGTAATCTGTTTGTGCGATGTTTCTCCCAGTGCAAGTCGACGGGGAGCGCGAAAGTGCATGCTGGGTATGTTGTAACACCACTAAAATAAGATATTGTTTTTTTCTTAAAAATATTAAATTGGACGGTAACAGCGCCACGTGGAGTGGTCTGCTTCAAATGCTGAACACTATTTGTATATCCAGTGCTTTTAGAGTTTGCTAAAGCGCGCGCTATCTGGCCGTGGACGGGGCAACTGTCTTCGTATTTTCTATCGCGCCTAAGGTTCGCATCAGCCGGTAGCATACATTTGGTGAGTTCTAGATGATCCTTCGGCGCACCGTATCGGATGTGTGGGATTACGTATAGGTCCTAGAGCTCCGTATCCATTGTGTAGGATTTGCGAGGGAGGAATTACGACATGAGAACGAGTACGGGTAATTGACGCGAAATTGTCTGACCATTGTGACTAAATGCATTTCGGCATTTTTGTTTTTTCATGCACGACGCGAAATTGGATTCGGGGTGCAGATTTCCACACCTGCACGGGCAGCCGGATATGCCAAAAAATATACGACGGGCAAAGCTCGTGTTCTGTGGTTATTGGTTGCTCATCGTGCCCTAAAACTGTCGGTTCGGTTTGGGTGGGCTTGGTCGCTGCTAGGCGGTCAACGCGGTGCTTTTCTGTCGAGTGTTGCCCAGCAAGCAGCGGCAGACCGCCAGTGAGCGGGAGACATTTGCCTGTCCGGTGACTCAATAACTCAATTTCTAAGTGAGAGTTAAAAACGAAGGAAATAAACTGTTTCTTTCGACCAGCACCACCTGACAGTATAACAGGTTTAATAAAAAAAAAGAAATCAGGGCCGTAATTGGCCAAAAGTGTCTTTAGTTCTTAAAGCCAATTAAGAAGAAAAACAGGGAGGCAGCTCAACCTTGGCGTTGAAATGAACTTGGAAAAAAAATGCTGGCATTTAGGAGTATTTGTGCTTCGTTGTTTTTCATATGGTATTAAGTTATTAATTGTTGTTCCGCTTGGTCTTGCCTCTTGTCTTTGGTGTTCCTGACGAAGGGGAAGTTGTATTGTACTTGTTTAGAATTTTCGTACTGGAATATATCAGAAAAGAAATTGAAAAAAAACTTAAAAATCTTATTATTTTTAGTGATTTATTTAATTACTGTTTGTATGTATATCTGCGTTTCTTTTTAGTCTCATGTATGTTTTCTTTTTATTTCTTTTTTGATTTTTTTTATTTTTTTCTCTTTGCTTTTTCTTTTTTGTTTGGGGGGGGGGGGAGGGTGGGGAGCAGAGATCATTTTATTTCTTCGTTTTTTTAATTTTTTCAAATATTATTATTTATTTATTTTACAACGAGTGATTATATTTTTATAGCTGTAAATATCCTGGTGTTTACATATTTACATTTTCCCCCGAAGGAGAAAGATCACACTTATAAAGCTTCCTGTTTTCGTCCCGTATTCGTATGATGTGTTTCGATCAACCCTTTTTTTTTAGATTGGAAGGCATGAGGATGTGTCTTGAAACCGAGACTAAATATTTAGGCGTTTTAATCAACATTACTTTCCTTTTTGTACGTTGTTATTTGTTTGTGATTGGTCTTGAGGTGCTGTAAAAAGAGAACAACCAATTTTGCTTTTCATTTCACTGTCTGTCTTTGTTGTCCATTCTTGAATACTGTTAAAATAATAATAATACATTGTTTTATTTTATGTGCCACAAACAACCTCTCTGTTTACAGTGTGGCGAACTAAACATACATGGAGTAAAACCTAAAAATTGACGAAACAACATTGTTAAATCAATAAAAGTCATGCAACATTATCATAATGCAAAAACTTGAATATTGATTAGTTCGCAGATATCCAGTCACGTAGATTTAACATAAACTCGTGAGTAGATGAAAAAAATGTCGAGGTTAAATTTGAGTGAATCATAAGCAATTCGTAGCTTTGACAATGGGATCACAGCGGACAAGCAAATGGATAAAAAGTTTAAATGTTTCGGCTGGGGCGAGAGGGAACATGGAACTCAATAGTTTGTACTAAAACCGACGATTTAACCCTGCCATGAGCAACTTTCTGAAGGAATAGAAAATCTCTGTACTGCATTCTCACGGCCGATTAATGCAGCGAAAGTTTACGAAGCAATGTTTCATAGAGATAAAAATATCTCCTTCCAATTTTGCCGTGATATAAAATTCTCACCATTCGTTTTTGCACATTTTCAGTAGCTACCTCTTGCGACAGAGTCAATGAATTCAAAATGACTGATTCAAATTCCAGTCGCGATCGATCTAGAGACTTAAATAAGTGTAGCAAGCAACAGGGAGCTGAAAATTGCACGACAAATTCTTAAAACCATTGCTAACATCCTCAACGCTGCATTTACTGTAGCAATGACATGAGTGTTTATTTATTTATTTATTTATTTATTTCACACACCCTCAGGGTCAAAGGCATTAGAAAGGGGAGTGGGTACAATGTATAATTATAAATTTAAAAAATACAGTGATTATTAGTACAGTAAATTGACTCTTAATTATACAATATTAGCTATGGCGTTCTTGAACTGCTGGGGATCTTTGATGGTTGCTGTTGGGGCGGGAAGGCCATTCCACTCCACTGATGTGCGACGAAAGAATGACTGAAAAAAAAACATTAGTTCTACACAATGGAATCCCGACTGTATGAACATGATATAATCTAGATGAGATATATTGGGGGGTAAAATATCTTTGGCGCGCAAGGAAGAATGATGAAACAGTTTGTGAAAAAGACAAAGACGAGAGGTTTTGAGGCGGGATGTTAGGAATGGCAGATCAAGGTTCGATTTCATTGTACTGATGCTGGCAGTTCTATTGTAGTTAGACAATATGAAAATAACAGAATTATTTTGAACGATTTCGAGTGAGTGTATCAAGTTTTCGTGGCTGGGATCCAAAACTGAAACGGAATATTCGAGTTTATAACGAATTAGGACCTTGTGTAGTAGTAGTTTTAGGAATGAAGGTGCTTTTGCAAGGTTACTTCGAAGATAACCCAACATGCGGTTATCGTTATTAATAACGTACGAGGTGTGAACGCTCCCAGCTAGGTTAGATGAAATGTGAACACCAAGGTATTTATAAGAAGATACGGCGCCTAAAAGCACATTATTAAGATAGTAAACGGGTGAGTTAATATTTTTTCTGGAGACACGCATAAGTTTGCATTTGTTAATGTTTAGTTCCATGCGCCATGTTTTGCACCATACAGAGATGGCGTCAAGATCAGATTGAAGAGTGGTTATATCAATATCACATAAAATTTCCCGGAAAATCACACAGTCATCTGCAAACAAATGAATATGGGAAGAAGCGCAAGAAGAGAGGTCATTACTGTAGATAAGAAAAAGGAGAGAGCCAAGCACAGAGCCTTGGGGCACACCAGAGTGGACGCCACTTGGGGAAGATGGGAGGCTGTTAGCTGAAACGAACTGAGAACGGTTAACGAGAAAATATTCGAGCGATATAAGAAGTTTGGGATAGAGATTAAGTTGACTTAATTTAAGAAATAAAAGCTTATGACACACCTTATCAAATGCTTTCGAGAAGTCTAAAAAGATGCAGTTGGCAAGTGATGATCGGTCAAGAATGGCGTTTAGTTTATGAGTAAAAGATACCAATAGAGTTTCGCACGAATAAGTTTTAAGGAAGCCGTGTTGTGAAGGTGTGAAAAATGAATTCAATTCAAGAAAGTTGGCGAGGTTAAAAAAGAGACTGTGCTCTAAAATGTTACATGGAATGCTTGTGAGCGAAATCGGTCTATAATTAAGGGGAGAATTCTTGTTCCCTGATTTATGGAGTGGACAAAACTTCCCCACCTTCCACTCACCAGGGAGAAAACCATCGTCAAGGGACTGTTGGAAACGCTTTGATAAAATAATAGAGGAATAAACACTGGTACTTTTTAAAAATTTTGGGTCAATTAAATTGCAACCAGGGGTGCAATTTAATTGAGCCAAAATTTTTAGGGGTTGTTTTAGTGACCTAAGTATGCTTTCAACACCACTGGGATCAATAATAACAGGGAACATTGCGAGGTAATCACATGAGTTTATATTAGGGAATGGGACGTCTGTAGTTACGGAAACATTGCGTGAAAATATATCATTAAGAACGACGGCACATTGATTAGGGGGAATGACATTACCATCATTGTTAACGAGGGTGATATCTTTATTATCTTTTGGGTTACTCGCCAAAACTTTTTTGTGTCAGTTGTTAGCGTGACTGGCAAATATTTTGAAGATATTAGCTTCTATTATCGCTGTTACGTATTCCTGGGAAGCAAGCTGATAAGCGGCCCAGCGCGCATCGTTTGAAGAAAGTTTGGCTGACCTGAACAGTAACTTTTTTGTTAGATAGGCGTTTTATGCCAACGTGAAACCACGGTGCGTTACTCTTAGAGATAATAGTGCGAGTAGGGATGTACTTATTCGTTAGAGCATTTACCTTGGTTCCAAACATATCCCAGTTATTTTGTACGTTACGTTTATCAAAATCCTTCAAGAATATATCAAGAAACACGGATAATTCACTATTTATGACTTCAAAGTTCGCATTCCTGTAGTTTCGAATAGTTTTCGCTTTTTTAATGGTTTTATGTCGCGACAGGTTTGTGTGAAGTGAAAGTAGGAAATGATCGCTCAGGCCGGGTAAATAACTGATGTCAGTTACAAGATCGGGCTGAGGTGTTAGTATGAGATCTAGGACGTTTGCGACAGATGATGTCGTTCTTGTTTTTGTTTGACGACTTGTGTGAATGAAAAGACAGAGCACATTTCTAAAAGTTCATTAGCTAGTGTGGAAAAGGGGGCCATGCTGGGTGTCTCGCCATCCCATGTTATATTTGGAATATTGAAATCACCAAACAAAAATAAAGGTAACGTGGGATAGCGAGTTCTGACAAGGTTGGTTACATCGTGTAGATCATTTACAAAGCTAGAAGAATAAGTGGGGGGCGATAGCAAATACCAATGATAATTCTTTGGTGACCAAGTTCCATGATAGCCCACACAATCTCTAAGTCCCTGGAACATATATACATTGAGATGGAAATTCTTTAGATATTGCCAAAAGAACACTGCCTCC